>JAAAKL020012690.1:0-12896 GCA_010016065.2 Carybdea cf. marsupialis auct. non (Linnaeus, 1758)
ATTTAAACAAATCCTGACTTAAGGCATATCAAAACAAAATGGAAAAAGTAAAGGCATTGTTAAATCGTTTCACAACATTTTCCACTGATCACAAGATTTTGCAAATAGATCGTCCCTTATAACGTGTTCCCTTTATCTCGTAATGCGGGGGAAAAGTGATGACGTCACAAATCAAACGTTTTGGAAATTTGACTCCAGATACCTGTAGACAACCCTAGAATAGGCTATTTCTCAAAATACGAGACCTGTAATGTATATAATGTTTAAACTAGAGGCGTTCGAATTTAAAAAATCTCTGTTCAAAACTCTGTTAATTTTCCTTGGATCCCAACGTTAGGATCCAGCATCAAATAACAAGGTTTTGTTAGAGAGATGTAAAACTTTGAAATCTGATATCTCGGTGTGGGGAAAAGGCAAGAATTTTGGCCATTGACGTTCTCACTAATAGCGTTATATGAATTTTGAGTATTTTTTCCGTAATTCAAACGTTTTTAAAATCGTGACGTCATACTTTCCCTCCGCATTGATGAACACGATTTCCTGTAAACATTTTACTAATCCTACCAAGACTAAAATGTGAAAATGGTAAAACTGAAAATGGTAAAAGATATAACGAAAAAATCATTTGTAAGCATTAAAAATGCAATGTTAGCTTGGAAACAGCTATAGTAAGATATAATGAGTTTCCCCTCTCTAACACAGCATGTGTGGGATACCACACCTTGTCTCTCTGTCATAAGCAGTCACCGCAGCTGACCAACTAGGGAAAGGTTTAAGCATGTCGTCCTTAGTAAGAGTTACATCTGTAACACAATGACAACGATCATAAGACGGAACAATTTCACATGTTTCCAACCATACAGGGGGTCGCCGTCGCTAAAAAACAGGACCAAATAAAATTGATTGATTTCGGAATTGTCCTACTATAAAACTGCATTTTTATGAATTGCTGGTGAGATAAACTGACATCATCATTCTGTTTACAGGTGATTGAGAGGTACGAAACCGTAGCTGAGCTTGTTGCAAATCGAGAAGGTATTCTTGCGGAATTAGAAAGATTTGAAAAGACTGCATCAGATCCAAACAGGTTCTTCGAAAGAGGTGAGAGTCGTCAGTTTATATTACTTGTTCGTAGTTCTGGTAATAGGCATTGTTGTTGAATGATAGAAACGGTTCGAAAATAAGCACCACCCTAAACTGTGCACCACCAGAAAATAAGCACAGATATCAAAAAGCCCATGGAGAGGGAAGGTTTAGAGTCAGGACTCTGCCAGAAGCGTTACCGCCGTGAGTACGCTGAATCGCAGCAGTAGCTGATGTCTTGCGTCACACCATATATTTAATTGACAAAAATTAGGCGTAAGTGTGCTGAGCAAGTGAAACTAGAAGGTGTGACTCAACTATTAAAGTGTTAGTAAGGTTCATGTAATAATAGGTAATGATTTAACAAGATTTAAACAATGATTTGTTTTAATACGACGAAAGAAGTGCTTCGTGTCTCTTCTAGGAGGTTTTATTGTGCAAAGAGCGAGTATATGAAAAACATGCAAGAGTATGTGATTGCTGAAAAAAGAAAGTTCTGACTGCTCTAGAGTTAGAGAAACTCAAGAGAAAACCTGACTTTTATGTCTACACAACGAGATTGATTTCTTGTGAACCGTTTAAATTTTTAAAACTAAAAGTCCCATCTGCCTTGATACTCAAGGAAACGATCTTTGCATAAGTTACTGAGTTAGGGTCCATTAATTAAATTCATATCAATTGTCATTCATGATCTTCATTTGTGTAATTTATTAGCTTTATAGGGACAAGGTGTGATTAAGAAATCACTGTGTCCCTCCCCCTCCCCGACAGTTGTTTCTCTCAAACAAGTTATTACACCATCACCTAAGCTCAGAAATCACATAATTGTCCTCGTTGCTGGTAGGGGTTACTCATAGAGCTTATGGAGGGTCAATGAGGAAAAAAAGCAACTGGAGAGTTAATTCCGAAACGAGGATTGAAGCCACATCAATCTACCTTGAAATCATTTTGCACGGCAAGAAACGCGGGAGATTGTAGCCTGTGTATCCACGTCTGACAACTCGTTCTCTTTTGTGATAAAAATGGCGATTTCGTGTATGGGTGTAGTAGAAGGCAGAGGAAGTAAGTAGCTGATAATAATAAAACAGGAGGCAGTTCGAATGGTATCCTGTGTACAAATGTTGGTGAAGAAGCGACGAAGCAAAAGAGGCCATTGCCATTTCATCGGTAAACATTGAAAGTTCAAGCGACCTTTGAGTACCTTGTTATACATACTAAATTCGTGTTTCGTTCCCCTTTCAGAACAAACTGTAAATTATCACAGCTATGGCCTCATTAGTGAATCAATGGTCTTCACTGACAACTTACTTGATCCCTCGATCTAGTTTGTTTTTCTCTCTGGATTTGAGGTACTTGGCATGTTTATCATAGACTCTGTTTATGATTTAACAAAAGAAATAGAAGACCTCGTACTTAATACACGTTCCTATAAATAGAATGGTCGTGATGAGAGTAAAGCAAGGAGGCGATGTCTTGTACAAATTTGCAGGAAATTAAACAGCTGTGTAGTTCCTATAGCATTGCACTTTTTATATGGGGGCGGAGGGAGTAGTTTTGTTGGTAGCTATTGGCAGAAATGTACCCTTCCCTTATTTAAGAGGAGAGGGGGAGCATTTTTGTTGCCACAGATAAGTCATTTAAGTCCTTTTTGTACTTGTTTATTCCAATCCCTTTTCCAGTAATTGTTTAAAGCTTATAACTCCATCAAAAGTAAAGACTCCAGCAAAAATAGAAACATTCTTGCAACTGTCGTGTAAGACCTTCATAATAGATTTTTAGCAAGGCCACATAAGATTGACAAATATAACAGTTGAATGTTGCAAATGACACATTTACACTATGAAAGAAAATTATGAATTTTCTCATTTACAAAAATAATGCAAAAACAACACTCAGTCTTGATTGAATACAATTGCTGATATAATACTCAAATCCCATCTGGGCATTAATGGCTCCAGTTACATCAGTGCATGTTCTTAAAAATTCTCTTTTGACACTCTGAACTCACTCCACCCAAGGGGGGAGGGTTTAAGTCACCCATGAGGCTTGTAAACATTAAATAACTTGAGCAGCAAGTTAAAAAGATATTATAATATCCATCGTAGAAAGAGCCGCCGTGGCCTAGTGGTTAAGGAATCGGGCTCGCATGCCAGAGGTTATGGGTTCGAATCCCACCTAGCCCGATATAAAGACTATCGGTTGGGGAAGGCAACGAGAGACCACCCCTGTAAATGTGCTCTCTCCCCAGGACATTGCTCACTCTGGCTGCGCAATAGGCTACGCTCAAAATCGTGTTTGCCACCATAAAAATTAAAAAAAAATCATAGAAAGACTTTTGTGCTTGGATTCATAATGACAGGTGTATCAATCATATCCATAGTTAAACAAACTACAATCCGTATAAATATGACCTTACATACAAATTTCCACAGGGTCACATCGAACTACTGTTTTCCTGTATTAGAAGTTGAGATTGGTTCAGTAACAAACCAAATACAGTTCAATTCAAAACTGTACTGAAGGAATGGATAAAGAACTCAATAACAGCCTCTGCAAAAGCTAACGTGCCATGGTTTGAAAGTGAATTACGACGTTGACTATTTTCTTTGAAATATATCAAACATCGATCGCCAAACTCAGCCCTCCTTGCTGAAAATATAATGTTCCAGGAAGACGAGAAGCAACAAAATCTGTTTGAATCACTCTACAGTATTCGCATCTCAGAAGTCGTTGAAAACATTCATTATTATATTGCAGGCTTCGTTATCAGAAAGCTAATCCAAAAGATAAACTGCTATCCCTGTGTAACGCTCTTGACACAATGTGATGCAGTCCAAGACCATTCCTACATTGCAGTAAGGCTTTATTCGCAACACTTGTAGTTGTGTACTACAAGCTTCGCTTGGTCTCTTTAAAGTTATTGTTGAATGTGAAAAGGGATTCGAGATCATATATGTCAAAAATCAAATAATCAAACAAATATCCGTAAAATACCTTTTGACTAGCCGTCAGACGCATGCTAAACAATATACTAGGTAACATGTGATGAAAAATACACCAAGTGTTCATCAACTACACAAACTGGTCCTGTTCCAAATACTCATTCTTTCAATGACAATCTTGACGGCTCAAACTGGGGCTATCCACATTGGTTCTCTCATTTTTCATATACTCACATCGACGACAGAGAAATGTCAGATATCGGTGACTTTAAGTGAAGAAGGTCCTCCAACTGAATAGTTCAATTGCCTATCTTGTGTGCTTCTCAGCAATCATTAGTCGACTCCAAAATCAGTCAATGTGCTAGCATGTTACGCATTTCCCTTCGTACTTTTTTTCTTGTTAACATTTGAAAGCAAGATTTCTACGTCTGCTTATACCTGTATAAATTTGCACGTCGTGTCTCTCGGATATGGGTTGTTGCTTTTTTTGCCTTGCAAAGTGAATTTGTTGCGCATGCGTGAGGCTTCACTCTTGTCGCAAGGGAACGGTCGAAGTTAGCTCTCCAGTGTTCTTTAAACTCAATGGGGAGGGTAAATTGCATTTTAAACACAGCGGTAGTTTTAATAGCTCCGAAACCACTACGTACACCATTTCGTATCCTAGGTCTAAACTTTTCTGGGCACATTCTTTGAAAAAGATGATCTTATGTAAACAGGGAACTTGGTAGACAGTTCATTTGAACTCTGAGTTCACATAAGACGCGTTTATCTTGACGATACCAATGAAAGGTACTTGCCCTACGTAAATTGTTTCCTTCCACTTCGTTTTTGTAATTGCGCGAACTCAATTAATAAGAGTGCAAGGTCCTTTGTGTTAACACGTGAATCAGCAAGTAAAGGCTGTCTACAAACTTTTTTTGCATCAATCGTTATATCAGATGCTCCCTTTCGTATATTCGATGTCCTCTATACATACTTCATCGATGCTCTTCCATTTCAAGTCACGCTGACGACGTGATGCTCTTGCGTCATGAACATCCATTTGATCGCCACATGTCATGGTTACATTCTTTCTTTCCTTGTATACTCATAGTGGTCAGGTGTATCTTTCGAGTTTCGTAATAACTTCATTGCTACAGTGAAAGCCTAAGAGATCATCACTGTGTGGATATTTTGTTCCATAGTCTATTCAATCATTTTCCAAGTACCTTGTAAATAAACTTTTGATTCCTTCCTCCGCAAATACGAGAGAAAATATGGTTGACAAGATGGTTTCGTTGTCCATCAACTAAAGTAATGTACTGGTAAAATTTGCAACCGGCTGCACATTTTGCGTGTTTGTTTAAGGCGGCAAAGAAGGTATTCCTTAATGAGTCTATAAATGGTAGACATTAGCAACTGAGAGATATTTGCCATACGCGGGCGCGTACGTCAAGGGGAAAGTCCGTGTGTCTTTTGTATATTTCATTCCTGAAAATTTGATTTCATATATTTTACTGCTAAATTTCTCATTGTAATGAGGTTTCCGAAGGAACAAGACAAATGGAGATCATTTTATGCTTGCCATTAGTCCCGTCATGTATTCCTGATTGGCCGCAAGAAGGACAACGGTACTTTGAACAGAATTTTCACGACAGATACAGGGCATACGTTAACGATTATGATATGCGAAGTACTTACGTACGTATGATTGATTGGTGCGTATATTCGTCCACAATTTGTCAAAGCCTGAAAAAGGAGCAAACATATAAAGTCTTTTTGAGTTTCTATGATTGATAGTGTGTGTGGAGCTTACAGTTCCATCGTTGTTTTTATTCTTATTCTTTTTTTCTTATTTACCAGGTGCAAGGGGACTGTCAACTGCAAGACAGGAGGAAGAGCTTATTCGTAGTGCCATGCATAAGGTGGAGTGTGTTAAATATCCCCCTGCAATCTCTTGACCCAACCTTTTCGACTTACCTGTAAAAATTGCATTGTACTTTAGGTGTCGTTTGCGCTTCTTTACTTTTCTCGAAAAAACCCCAACGAATCAATCGATTAATTACTGACTACTGATTAATTATTGCCTGTATACACTTAAAAGAGGCTCAAGCAGATCTTTTGAATGACAAAGTATATCAATAGCCAAGTTTATATCTTTTTTTTTTAGAAACTGGTCAGATTAGAAAAGGATATTCGACGCGAAATTCGTAACTTGGAGAAACAATTCAGTGAGGAGATAAGATATGAGGTAACATATATGTCTTTGACTTTAAAAGAATTCTGATGTTTTCAGCTAGCCGCAAACTAAAATCTACGGTACCAAGTTTTAACCCATACTCATTTGATTAAAAAGTATTTTGATTCAAATATATTCAGAATAAGGATATTTGCATCATGTTTATATTTGTATTTGTAAAGTACTCTAATAAGGACGTGTTCTTTGATTTTAAATAGTATTTAAAGGAGGTCTTTGTTCCTGAAATTTTAGATGTTTTACAGCGGTAAAGTATGTGCGACTTGATGTCGATGGTTCTGATAATATGCAGCAGGGAAGAAATGAAATTTGATAAAATATAGTTAAGGGGAAATTTAAAGAATTCACATGACTAGAAATATATCTAAGGTAGTGTTTTCGAATGGGGACACATGGTGAGACAAAGTTGGAGATTCCAAGCTTTTAGTTTGGCTTCCTTCACAAGTATGAGCATAACTGCAGCTAACAATTTTTAAAAGTTTAAGATACCAAACTGTATTTGTGTTGATTCGTAGGTGTTAATAGCTAAAACAAACAACCAAACAAGTTGAAATAACATCATGTTTACTCAAATATCGTTATATGTACACTTAAAATACAGCACCTCCCTTAAGTGAACTGTCTCGTTTGAAACACAGACTGTTTCTGTCATCATCAGAGACTGTTGCGAAGTCTTATGATGAGTACCACAAGAGCCGTGAGATACAATACCTGAATATGTGGTTAAATACTCATTTGTTCTGATAGATGGTGTTTTAAAATCCAATTGGAATGAGGTTACTTGAAACCGTATACATGTGCTCTTCTCCTTGCTACGTGTGACAGAGGGCACACACTGAGCAAAGAAAATGAAAAGATAAGCTTTGGTCTCCCGTTTCGTCTGATCATTTCCCCCCTTCTAAATCTATTGCTTCCATACTATGCGACAAAGTTTGTTATTATGCCATCCAATGCTATGTTCGAGTGTAATTTCGTGAAATAAGTAACCTTGCTGTTCCTATTGACTAGTCTACTGAAGGACAGGTAAATTGGGTCAACTCAATCTAGGATCTTGCTTTTGCACCTCTAGCCGTACACATGATGGATAGTTTGCATATAATTGGTAAAAGTAATGCATTATTCACTGGTCCTTCATTCCACCGGCCTCAGATCTTATGTTGGTAGTTGTTGGCTACAATTATTCATATTTAGTATAATATTTTTTGCATAGTATGAGAAGGTCATTTTTTCGAAATGTTAGAAAAACCTGATTTAAAATAATCATCGAACTAGTAGAACATGAGAACTAAATCGGAAGAAATATCAAATTATCATGATATTATAGACGGTAAAGTACTAAGCCATGAAGAGGACGACTGTCAAGTCAGCATAATTGAACAGAGAATTTGCTAGTTTTTGGTCGTATGTAAAAGCTGTACAATCTATCCTAGAAGACCACAGACTGAAACCACCCCTTATCCTATTTGATTGTGAAACGGCATTATATGAGGCCAATTATTGGCGAAGTGAGTGTGTTGTGGAACAGCAAATGTCGTCAATAAAACCAGTAAATGGGTTGTTAAATAGATTTAGATCATTACAAATCATGTGGTTTTTAGGTTTCCTTTGCTCACATCTGTAATTTCATTTTAGGGTCGCCCCTATCTTCTGAAAATGGAAAATGATAAAGTTGAAATGTTATTTTGGTTGCAACAAGAACGCCGCAAAGTTCACCTGCAAGAGCCTGTCACGAAAAGGCGGGAGAGCCAAAGAAGTGTCGAGCTGCCTTCTGTCAAGATCGAATCGGTTCTGTGACGACTCCCTTATTTGTTTTAAAGTTCCTGATATGAAGCGAATCATTTAGCATTGGTATATTCTAAATATTTGTTGGATTTGTCCCAAAACAGATGTGTAAATAACGGACCGAGGATGTTTTTAAAGATTGTAAATTCTTCCTTCAAGATAGTGTACATATAAGTATGTTATCATTTTTATGCCTAACATTATTATTATCATTATTATTATTCATGAACCACTATCTTAATAATCGTCTGACTGGTTGATTGTTATTTGTATAAGAAACACAGTTCAGCCTAAATGTTTATTGATATTTTGTCTAATCGAACCTTAAAAGTTTGATAAACTTTCCAAGAAAATAAGCCTTAAAGATTTTTCTCAAACTGTTTTCCAAGACGCTTTCTCGTCCAAAAGACCCAATACACCGTTCCGGCATTTCCATCAAAGGACATCAATTAAACAATCGCATTGCTGAACGGGGAATGTTTTGCAATGTCAAGCAATTTCAGGTTTGAGCAGATGGCAGGTAGACCCTCGTATTTTTGTCTTTCTTCGGAAGGCGATGGCAGCCCGTTCTACAGGATATTCGTAGCAAACAATTAGAAAAAGCTCATAAGACACAGTACAGTATACAACTAATTTAGACTTATAATGTTATTCCTGGCTTATCCAAAACTAAGATTAAATGAAAATGTACATAATTATTGTGTGGACTTGAAATTATCACAAAGTTATATCATAAGTCCATTTTATGGACCAGATTGAAACAGGAAAATATGTGACCTCGATAAAAAAAATTGCGGATAACAGCTTCCTTACGCACGATGCAAATTTATTTCGTATGGTTCTGTAGAAGAGGACCTGATGAAAACTTCTTCCTCGTCTAAACTGGGGTAGATAAGGTATGGCAAAGTAGTTTGGATCCTCCGTCTTCCCTTGAGGCTACACACCTCCAAAAACCTAAAACTTATTAGTTTAACAATTTATTTTCTTTATGACTTTCATCGTGTTAATTTGGATAACAGTGAAAATTACACAATACTTTAATCAGCAGTTATTAAATGAAAGCTTGAAATCTGCTTCAGGAAAGTGTTTTTCACACGTAAGAGACCAATAGTTTTTCGAAGCTATGAACACTCTTCCTAAATTGCATAAGCAGCCTTTTCGTGCATTTTTATCAAGCACGAATGCAGCCCAAAATTGTTAGTGGGAAGCAAGATCTGGTTGGGCAAAATGGGAGTGTGGCCCGAGAGTTGAGTTGAGTGTTGGGTTATTATTCATTGTTAAACGTATCAAGAAGAAACCTTTCTGTACATATAAATTAAGATTTGCGTTTTTAAAACAAACAACTAAATTTACATTAAAAAACCATTATGTTATTTATGAAAACAATCATCCTAATCTTCCAGTTTTATCTGTGATTATACGATATGTTGATATGATATGTGAGAAGATTTTCTACGCAGATATCAATCAGAATCCTCAGAACATTTTTAGAGAACAAAGTTACAAACATTATTTAAAATCAGCATCTAGACATTTATCTAGGGTAAGAGACAAAGAGGGGCAAACGAATTCCATTGGGGGTAGTGCTTCCCATGCCTGAGTTCGGTAGGGATACATGAAAAACTGGAGACAACAGAGGGGGCAATCAGGCCTGTAAAATGATTTGTTTCCAGCTGTACTTTGATGCCCTATAAAATTTTTTGGTTTAGTATTTTTCAAATAGAAAAGAAAATAATAATCCTGGAGAACTTTAACCATATTTGATAGTGCTCGTATAACATGTGAAGACGTGGCCTTTCTTTCGGCCCAGGCAGATAAAGTCATTTATGCATTCTTCAACGTTCATTTTTGCTCTTCCCTTGCCGCGTTTTGAAGAAGCAAACCCTAGTCCGTGTTTTCCAAGAACAGTAAGGAAGGGTGTATGGAGTACTAAAGTGGTACTAAAGTGATATTGTCGGAAAGCATTATTTCAAGGAAACCTTTTGTGTCATGGGACTGCCTTAAGTTGACTTGTGTAAGCAACAGCACTATTTAATCTGGATTCTTCTAGAAAATTCTTTAGTTTTCCAGAACATTCTGTAATCTTCCAGAACAATCTATAACATTCCAAAATATTCTGTCAGGTTCTATAGGATTCTAGAACCTTTCAGAAGTTTCTAGAGAACACACTAGAAATTTCCGGAATGTTCTAGAATATTCTTTTACTTTCTAAAGATTTCTGTATAAACATGACGAATTATATATAAGGCAGGAAAGTAGGCATTTAGGTAACTTTCATCGAAGCAAGGAACAAAAAACTGTAAATAGAGTAATTGATGATATGTTAATAGATTATTCGACATTGAGCAACCTATCATCTCTGTGAAATACAACGGTGATGTTCTATGGGAATGAAACAGTTTGTGGCTCAAACTCCCTAAAATTCACACTGTTAATTACATGTTGTAACAGAGTCCAGACACGTCCTCGTACCTAAGTAAATTGATGCCTACTAGGTACACAGAGAAAGCATATGAGACGCTAACTAACTGCTATATCTTCTTATGAAATCGCTGCTGTGGTTAACTGGTAGAGCGAGATTGTTAGTATTAGATTTTGCACTTGTTTCTATTTTGAAAACAAATGTTCCAAATAAAAGATACATAGTTGGAAATGGCTCTGTACAAATATTTTTATTCTGTTTAAAGCTAATGTGTTGCTCACTATATCGACACTCGCCACTTTCATTGCTTCCACTGATGCAATGCTCTGATGTAATCAGTAGTGCAGCTCAACTTTGTAAGTAATTTTATTGTTTGTAAAATTTTAAATCTAAGGCTTGCATTTTACCTTGCTCTTCGTTCGGGCGACTTCTAAGGGTTGTCATAACGAGAGCAATCCAGTATCCTTGGAAAAGTTTGATGATAGCAATGAAGCCGTAAGTTCAATAAAGAAACAAAGAATTCATCAATTGAAATAAAAAACATCAAATGATTGACTCGAGAATATTATCAGGGTTTTAAAAATTGTCTTCAGAGCAAAGAGGAAGATGCCAGGTTAAACAAAACAACTCTATTTACTGGTTTCTAACTACAGGTATCTTCAAAAGGTTTAAGACCCCCAAAACACATCACTCCTATCCAGAATGGATTATCTTGATATTCCCAGGACTGGATTTGGAGTAGTAGTCTAGGTGCTACATTATTCCTAATAAATTTGCGAATATTTGTCACTTTGTCACTTTGTCACAACAGGATTATTCTTAGTGTATTGCATTTTTGTGTTGTGTCCAGGGGACTACTCGTAAAATTATAATCATCACGACATCATTAATTAAGTTTCGAAAAATCAGATTAAAAAATCCTAAATGAGAAAAAAATCACAGAGTCTCAAAACGTTTGGCATCGTTTTTTATGAGATATAAGGAAACATATTGCGCTGTAGACCACCTAGTCCCTTCCCCTCATCCGAGAGGTTGTTGGGTTAACGCAAATCAAGCTATGTACAAGGACATTTTTGAAAACAGACTAGATTGTCGGCAGTAAACTAAGGCAAATATTGAGCTGAAAGATCAAGGAGTGGCTCTTGCTTTATTCAGGTACTGCAAGAATGAATTGTAAGCTTGATGTACTGTCGCCTAAGCAATTAGCAATCACATTCTCTTAATAAAAAAGCTTTTATCACTATTAGTCACGTCTGGAGAATTTTCATGGATTAAAAACCTTTTAAAATTTAACGGAAGTTTATGGGGTGGTAACCGTCTGTCGTACACGCGCAAGGTAGGAAACAAATGACTGAGTAGACATTTGATACAATATTTTTTCACGTATCCTCACTACAAGGATTCTGTACTTTTATAAAGTGTGTTATCAAAGTAATCAAGAATAATCCTATCTACAACGTCCCGTCTCGAAACATCTACCGACCACGAGGTAAGCAGCGTGCTTTCCTCTTTCGGGATCTGGGCACTAGTGTGACCAAATATGGTAAGACACAGGGAGCTGAGGTCAAACACCACACCGTCGCTTGACGTGCCCCCAAAGAGGCCACCACTGCAAAGCAATAACTGATGACATCTAAAGCCGAAGAGATGCTTTGTACGCATGAATCATTAAATATAGCTACATTAATGTGTCTTACATCTTCACAGAATCGAGAAAATGCGGGGAAGACACTCAGTTAACTGTTAATTGTTAATAGTTCTCTTTGCGTCTACACAAAAGAGACACCTTGTAAACGACTCCAGTGATGTTAACCAATGTCCCAGTTGATAACCAGATTGAGACTGAGTCCGTTACTAGAGCAATTATCTGTTGCTCAACCAAGTGTGATCTAGGTCTTATACCACAATACCGACGCACAAAGTGGATTACCTCTAGTAGGTCAGAACACCGCCTCTTTCGAACTAGCAGTAGACCATCTGAAGATTCAAGCTTAGTCTCAAATTGACAGCAAAGCTTGCGCAATTTGAGTAGAAGTGAAGTTTCCCTTGTACACTGTCAAAGCATGTAAACTCTCTGCCTTTTCAGTGAATTACTTAAAACTCTACATTTAATTTCATTTAAATCAGCGAGTAACGTGAAACTGAGAACTGTATTTAAGATACTGCTTTTCTTACATCAAGACTGTAAGTTACAATGTCAAGTATTCTAATGGTTTAGGTAAGTATCAATTCATTGATCGACTAACGTACTTAAAGACTCTTTATGTATTTGTTACTGTTTTGCTGACCCTTAAATACTATAATGAGAGGAGATTAAGAAGCAAGTAGCAGTTTTATTAAATAACAACGCGCTTAACTAACTCTCCAATAAGAAATTACCTATCAGAGACTGCAACAATAGGTATCATATGTAACGGCAACAAATCTGAAT
>JAAAKL020012691.1:0-12895 GCA_010016065.2 Carybdea cf. marsupialis auct. non (Linnaeus, 1758)
CCCCGAGATCTCCCCTCCTTCCCCCCACCACCCTCTTCCGATCTGTACCCCTATTTTCCGGTTTCCCCTCCCATGCCACTCCTCCCCCCCCCCCCCCCCACTCTGCAAAAAAGCTGGCAAACTCCTACCAGTTCCGAGGGTGACCACTATGAACTAAACCCCAACATGCAACTACAACCATAACGGTGACCATCTGTATGCAAACTACAAGTTCTAAAATTGCACGAAATGACATATTTAATGAATTTGAACATAACAAAGTACTGTATTTAAAATTTTCCAGTATAAATATTAAGCGACCCTATATACACAATTCTCGCTCTCTTCTCAGATTTGTTATCCGAATTCATGTCCTATTTGTCAGTCTTCTCCAGTGGTAATGTAAGTCCACAAGAGCATGACTTCGTCCAAAATCCAGTCAATGGATCCTGTTTATTGTTTGATTTTGGGAATATATGGCAGTGTCCTTCATTATCAAGTACCGTCTTACCTTCCATTCTATTACGAGGCCACGAGACGGAAAGATCAGTGAACTCCTCATCCTCTTGAGTTGGAACAATCGAAGTGTTCGAATTCGAATCCTCTGTCCCTTCAGCGAACGTGTATTTTCGCTTTAGTCTCTCTCTGACCAAGAGACCACGTATTAGCAACTTCCAACGATCGTATACACGTTTTTCTCGTTTTTCTTTTCTCTTCCTTTCCGATTCCTCTTCCATACGATTCCATCCGTCGAGAAGTTTGTCTTCGAATTCTTTACACACTACAACTCCTTCGAACCTAACAATAACGGAAAAAAGATTTCATAAGCACTTGTTCCAGAAACGTTTTCTTATAAGGTATAGGCTGGTAACGAATTTGACGTTGACACCTGGGATCAAAAGGACTAACACAGAAGCAAGGCAGTCCTCAACATCAACAGTGGGTGGAGAACCATTAGATCTATACTTTTCACCATTTCCATACAAGTATCCAATGCCCAGCCTGTCTATGTTACGTTTTAGCCTCAAAATGGCAGCGCCTTGGAAATATAAAACGAGCAGAGGAAGAAATAATGTACAAGAAGAAAGTGAAGATGAATGGAGCGTGCGTTACCCGGATCGTTGCAATGGTAGTGAGTGAGAAAATTGAAATTCTATACATGTTTTTTCACGTAAAAAACTCAGGGAAGGCTCAGTATTGATGATTTCTTAACTCTTGAACCAAACTGAGTCTTCAAAATTCCCTCACACTCTTTTGCTAATTTTATGTTTAAAAAATTCAACCCGAAGTGAAAGTATATGATTTTGATACACAGAAAATTTGCAAGTGTCGTAATCTGTTGCCAAATTTCATAAAAATGATATACGTCGGTACCCCTAAGGCGGTGCAAATCACAGATAAGTCGCGTTGCTGACAGTGACTCTGCCATCTGTAACCATTTATTGTCCAGCTCTGCCTGTGCTGAGAATTACTCTGATTCTCTGTTTACCATTCTCGCCCGGGCAAGATCCTCATTACATTTAAGCGTTCTTGGGGCAATGTTTATTAAAATATTAGAACCTGAACTGTGCAGGCAAAAGGACTTTGTCTCCGTCACAAGCCTTTTTAAAAATGTTAAAAATTTGTGAACTTTATTCTTTTCGTTCACGCGTTTGTACTGGCATTTCTATTGCCCCTTTGTTTCCTCGCTTATCGAGCGCAACTCTGACGAGCCGGCAAGAAAAAAGCTTTTCAGTTGCATAATATGAGTGCGTTATTTCTGGCTTTTCTTAAGTTTTTTACCACCAACAATCTTTTCGAAAAAAATAGATATTATCCAGCAGTGTAAGCTACTTAATCGTCTCCTTGTCCGACTATTGGATTCCTTAGACACCAGATCGTTAGAGAAAATGAATGTATTGGGGCGTAAACGTCATTTCACAGGGTGGCCGTATCAGTCCTATGAAAGTTTCCCAAGGATTGAGAGGTATGTACAAGTAGGGATGAGGCTATTTCATCGACTGTGATGGTGTCTCAACCGATTTTTACGTTCCTGTATAACAATAGTTTATATCTTCTGTATTTTATATATTTTTTGGTCGGCTATACGTTTGGATACGATCAATTGTCTTCATTATCTTCCAAAATACATAACACTTACACTGGTACTGAGTATCCACAATGAGCTTCCCATCCGATCATGGCAGGAGCTGCGTCGATACTCATCTTCTTCGCTACTTTGTGAATACCTTGTACTGGAAAGGAAGAGTCGAAATAACGTCAAAATTGAAAACGAAATAAAAGAAGGCCAAACTGTCAAAGATACAATTTAAACTCTTGAATCCAACAGCGGAAAGAAGCAAGAAGTATCGGGTTAGGTAATGCTCCCGAAAGTTAAACGAGGGATCTCTCCATACTTCACTCATAGGAATATATATTTCGTCTTGGATATTACACCATGATAACGAGTTAATAAACTTAAACAACCTAAATAAACTAACCCTAAAAAATAATACGCTGTGCGAATCGAAAGTTTGCAATTAATTCTTGTCGTCTCGCCAAAAAACAAAAATCCTGTTTGTTGTTTTGTTATTCACTAACTTCATACCTCTTCAATTCCTTAAATTATACTCCCCTTTGATTCTTCGTCTTGGAAAATGCTTGATACATAGAGGCCATACTATGAATGAAGTGTTACAAGGTGAAAAACATTTCCTTGATATTCATACCCTATTTCTTCCACGCGCTTTTTAATTACATATTATCAAAGTCATCAGCTTTTACCGACTCCTTGACTTACAAAGATTTGACAAAATTATCGTAACCTCTCTGAGCTTGATATCTTTTCCCAGCCATTTATCTCCCACTGTTCTAAAGACGATGACACAATGTAGTACGCTATAAAGTTAAACTGACAAACGCGCTTCAAAAGGCGCGCTTATGAGCCATACAGCTATCGTCCAGTCACTCAACCAATCAGATCACTCCATAGCTTATTTCCGTCTCCAAACAGATATCATGTGCGGCTATGATAAATGATGAGACAACGTCTTAGCAATCATGTTTTGATAAGAATCTTTTGATAAGCATCTGTTGTAACTATTTATCCTCATGTTGACAGATTACTGGTAAGCTACAGCAGCCTGGAATCAAAGCTGAGCAGATCTTCAAACTAATGTAGTTCCCAAACGGTCTCTTGAGCACGTGGCTCTGGGCTACCGCCTTGTCCGCCATACCCTAAAACAGCCACTGCTAAAGTGAAAATACGAGAAGCTGTATGGCAATCTTGGAAGGGTGCCTGTTCAATATCTTGCTGATCATAGGCATTTAACATAGGAAGAAACGTGGTATACTCTAGTATACACGGTATATATAGGGGCACATAGCGTAAATGTATGCTTAAACAGCACCAATTGCTTTTTGTCAAACCCGAATGAGGCTAAGAGGAAGCTGTGTATTCACTTGCTTGTCCACTTGTGATCATGATTACGACGTTATGAAAATCAGGTTCGCGGGAATAACCGACAACTGACGTTAGGATATGTCTGGATAAACTCTGATGTTTTCTTAAGCGAGACTCAAGTGACGAAGACAAATTTTTTGTGCAACCGGGAAATTGGAACAACTGAGGCTCCATTGTGATTTCAGATGTACAATAGAAAAGAAAGATTTACACGTAACATCTAATGGTGATGTTAGGTACAATGAATGATTGGCGAAGAAATACAAACATATTATGTGGGACTCATGTCTGGGTACATGACGTCCACGACATTTAGAGATCAGAGGGTCCATCACCGTCTACCTACTCATATACTAAACCACACACGTCAAAAACGCATTCTCAATGTCAACTTCTTTAAAAAGACACTTTTCCAAACAATGGGTGAAAGTGTCCGATTATTTCTGTGTGTCCGATCATTGCTAGATTACACCTACCGAGTGGAGATGCTAACCTCGATCTACTAAACGGACAGCACAAATCGTCCCACTAAATACTTACTTGGAATGTGCACAGTGCCAGGTGGAAGCATACATGGCTTAAAAAGCTCCACGTTGCCGTACTCATTACGAGGAACTTTGCCATCTTTGGCTGGGGGAGGTTTGTATATTTCGGTCTGCCAGAGTCCAAAAAGGTCCAGCTTCAGATTGTCCCTTTCATGGATGGGAGTGCTCTTTTTAGGTCGCCCTTTTACAATCTTATACGGCTTCTCCCCCTTGCGTACAACTCTTGCTTCTTTCATCCAACTTTCTCGTGAATGCAGCTGTAAAGCAAGAAGATATTCTCGACTTATAAGGTATATATGCCTTTCATATTTTGAAACTATTGGAGACAGAAATGTTTTCGGGATAAACAAGTGAATGTTGCTCTCACAGCATTCATATCTCATCCTTGTGCTTTCGATTCCATGTCCCGTCTTTTCCTGCGTATAAGACACGGCCTTTAGGACAATTTTTTAAATTTTGGTCGCAGGCAGGTACGGCTGACCTGCAGAGCATTAGAATGTCACGGTCAGTCAAGAAATAAACTGTTTTGAAAAACACACCTCTTCTAACAACTCCCATCCCGAATCACTTTATTAACACTTTACAAATACGTATACTTCATGAATACAACCATCAAATCCTGCTTTCCCTACTTTTCAACTCCATTAAACATTTTTATTTTTCAGTTTTTGAAAAGATGCCGCGTGTAGGCCGTACGGTTTATCTATTGATTCAATATGACGAAGGCTATATTGGCAAAGTGCGGCTTAAATGCGGTGCGGCTCATAAAGCACGGAAAACAATGTAGGTATTCACTTTAAATAATTGTCGATATCTATGGACGCAATGAGCCTGTTGCTCCGTTCTAGCGAACAGTCAACCTTGTGACAACAGCCTTAATATAGCCAAGGGCTTACAAGCAACGCCCCCCCCCCCCCCCCCCTTATTCTTGGGAATCTTAAAATAACCCGTTCTAGAAAGGGTTAAAGGGACGCGGGGTTAATAGGCGAGTTCCGCAGAAGGTTCTGTTACTTAATACAATCTGTGATGGCCTGCCATTAATTAAATACCTCAATGTACGTTCGTAAGGAGAATAGCAGGCTGTAAACTCGTTGCCCTTCAAAAATTGCTCTTGTTCCTTAGTTTGACCTTACGTGAACTGCGGAAGTGACACTCGTTACAGCAACAAGGAATTTGTGAAGAAAGGTGCATTTGTGGCAGTCCTTAAACCAAAACTTCAACGACAGATGTGTACGCGTTGGCGGGTGGAGTTAAAGCATAGCAGGCACAGTACTCTACATATACAATTTGTATATCAATTGATAGGTCTCGATGAGTATATTAAGAATATGAAATAAAATATGAGAAGTATGCAATTTGTGGGGAGTAATTAAGGGTACTACCCACCAACGGCAAGCATCAACCATAGAAACTTTGCGATTCAGAGGCGAAAACGAAAACGAAAACATTTACAAACCAAGGGTGTGAATGTAACCCCTAATGTCAAGCTATTGAATCCCTTTACAATTATACCCATGTACAAGAAGACTGTAGACTCGCTAAAATATCCGTCGCGGGGGAACACAAAATTTCAAAGACTCCAGTCTTAACGTGACATGCACACCAGTGGTGACTCAATGTTTACATTTTTTATTAAGTTCCTACACTATTCCTACTTAAGTAAATGGTAGTAATTCTTACCTTTTTCCTCTACGCAAGAAATACTTTAAAAAACACAATATGACATTGTCAAAAAAACAATTAACCAGAAGAATGAACACTGATTTGATATTAAGGAACAAACAATAAAAAAGGAATGAAGAAGCGAATCAAATGTCCAAAAGTAGCAGAATTTTTTTCTACGCTAGCTCAATGAACTTACCACATATACACATTCTCTGGAATAAACTGCTTCGTTTCTCACATAACCTAAAGGGATCGCCGATTCGGGATAAACGGCTTCAAATTTCAGTAAGTGACGTTTCAATGCATAGAGCGGATGGTTTTTGAACTCTGACACGACCTTTGGCATTGGCTGGCTTGAGAGCTGCGACGTCAATAGCTTATCTTCTTTTTCATTGCGCTGAGCATTCTGGGACGCGTAGGGCGTAAGTGTATCTGCCCACCAATCTCGATCTACACGTTGTTTTCTGGTCTGCGAAAGCCATTTGGATGCATAGCGACATGTAACATCTTTGATGGCATTGTCTGATAAAGACAGGGGAAATCAATATTAATATAATTTTCGATTGAGGTATGTCTACTGATAAACACTGCAGTCAACTGCGACTGTATCGGCAGTGAACAATACTTACCGCATTCTTAGTCAGCTTGTGCAAATTAATCATGGACGATTACTCTTGGGTATCGAAGATTCGTTTCCTCGCTTGATTCTTAATGACAAAAGGGTGACCAATGGCGTTCTCATACAACTTCCCCCTCCCCCTCTCCTGATAAAAATGTTGGGATGGCTTCTTGGCTGCATCTTTGATAGAAAGGGAAGTTGTATTTCTTTGGAAGATATTTTATAGCTGAGGATTTTTAAAGCCACTTCTGGTGGCTGCTAATAATTTTTGAATAGTTGCGTTGTTTTCGACATTCAAATTTAGCTTTCTATCCAACTCCTCTATCTTTTCACGCGATCTCTGTCCGGTGCATAGATTAAGAAGTTGATGCTTTGACTGAATCATCTGTAACGTATCTCTGGTCTAAGTCTGCTGCTAGAGAAATCAGTAGCATCACTTAACTAAATACAGTCTGTAGAGTGAGCATTATGAAGTTTGGCTAAACAAACAAACAAACAAACGGGTGAGTCAATTTTGAATGGCAGTTTGTCTCAAATTTTCGAAAATGTGCCCCGGAAAATACTTGCCATACCTTCTACTAATTGGTTGGGTACGCACGCAAGTTGATGAAGTCTGAAAGACACCGAAACGTGCGTATAGCACACAATGCGATAGTACAACATGAGGAATGGTCACCAAAATTGTCGACATGAGCTGGAGGTTCTGTAAAACGTATTGATTACAACTGAATCTGAACAATGAATACTCACTAACAAAATACCCACCTTAAGACACGATATAGGAATAAGGAAAGGCAAAGATGCGGCAAGAGCAATGTTGCATTAACATCAATTAGACACTACATCAAATGTGAATGCAAACGTTACGAACGTTATTTAACCCATCTCATTTGCAACGTTTGTTTAAAGATTAGCATATAAATATCCGAAGCCCTTGCGCTATTTCAAACGTAATAAAAACTGTCTGGTCCGATCCACAGTGTTTAGGATTGTACAGTGTTTAGGATTGTACAGTGTTTAGGATTGTACAGTGTTTAGGATTGTACAGTGTTTAGGATTGTACAGTGTTCAGGATTGTACAGTGTTTAGGATTAAACACTTCTCGCACTTGAAGGTTCTCTCACATCCAGTTTGACTTGTTACTAGAAAATAACTCAATTCAGCCGACATAAATGGTTTTCGAAGGCTCTCCAAAAAAAGACAGTTGGTAGCAGCCTCAAAACTACAACGGAATTCATATTAGGGAATCTATCAATCTTATAAGGCAGCTATTGAGTATGTTTGGGTATCTATGTATTTTACAACACAGCTATTGAGACTCACCATCGTCGATTCCAATCACATACTGCATGGGTTTTGAGGCGAACTTTTCACATGTATCAGGTCGGTTCAGTGTCCAAGTATACAACTCAACACCTGTTAACAAGAAACGACATTATCAGCTATTTTGCATCTACAGTGACAAGTATGCTTAATGGTAGGCATTCACAACACTTTCCGATCAGTTAAAATGGTTCATATACAGCATGATTGGTTGATGGCTGAAGTGATCGTTATTTATAAAGGCAAAGAAGACTTTTAGCATCCTGCCACAGCTGGTATTATTAAACGCTGCTGATTTTCGTAATAATCATGTGTCCAAAAAATTCACAATCTATGTGGCGTGACAATAACCTAGGTTTCTTGTACGGAAAAGGAATTTAAAGATTATCATCAAGCTATGGAAGATTTGAATTTTTCACATACTTAGATATCAGAAGTACGTAACAAATGCGCAGGTTACAAGATAATGAGTAACACATACCACAAATATATGGCAATTGATAACCACAACAGAAAGGTAAACCTATCAACAAGTATGTTGAGGTAAGGTGGATGAAACAGAGCGAGGGATTAGAAAGGCGCAAGTCTGGAAATACGGTAACAAGTCTAAGTAACAAGTCTAACAATTTTTACTTCAATCAATTAGTTACTTCAGTTGTATATTCGTTGCCAAGAGCGTTTAATGTAGGGGCATTCGGTAAAAATGGTCCTAATTTCAACAACCGCAAGTTCAAGGGGCCCTTTTACAAGAATAGGGGGCATTCAGCACAAGTTTTACTTAAGTGTTCAGTCTGTGAGCCGAAGGTGAGAATTGAGACGATACCGACTGAAAAATATTTTAGACGTTAACAAAAAATAAAGACAGTGTCAAAAATTTGGGAGACGTGATGCTCGCGTGAACAGTGCAACAATGTTTATCTCGTGTTCATTGCAACATTCTCTGCTGAATACTCACATATCCACTTGTCTTCCGCCTTTAGAAATACTTCTACCCATACATCGATCCCTGTACAGAAATGACAGAGCGTTTATATTAATAACAATATAGGACACATAACTCAAATTGACAACTTTCATAGAGTATTAAAACCTTCCTTAGGGTATAACAGAAATAGCATGTAACTTGAACTAGCATGTTTAGTGTATTTACCTTCGTCTTCGATAGAAATATGCTACAGCATGGAGCAAACGCAGAGAAGAACAATGCTGTGTGCGTCCAGAAATCCCTACTTTGCGTAATCATGGTTGCTTTCATTTGCGAACGATTACACACTTTTTAATTTCTATAAACAACATTCTAAAGTTTTCCATTAGCGATTTCCCACTGCCATAATACTGAGAGAAAGACGTTGTATGTATAGGCAACAGCGAAAGGAGAAGTTGATGAAGCAGGCTATTCAGCATAGTAACAAGACAAAGGTTGAGAAAAGAAGAAAGTGGAAGAGAGAAAAAGAGGAGTAGATGAAAAGAAGCCGAGGAGGTAGTGGAAGAGAGAAAAAGAGGAGTAGGTGAAAAGAAGCCGAGGAGGTAATTAAGATGCGAAATCAACCCGAGGAAAAACAAAACGAAAGAAGATTCGGAATAAAATGGGGATAAGAGGAGAACAAAAAACAAGGTAGAAAATAAGTAAAAGAAGTAGGCAAAGAAGGAGATGCGGATACAAAATCGAAGATAACGAAAATAAAAAAGGGAACTAGCTGGACCAAAAGGAACAGCCGATAAAAAGTAAAGATGAAGAATACGTAACAAAAAATATGAATCCCATGTGCAAGATGCGATGTTTTTCGCGAGGTTTAACAGTACATGAGCATTGTCGTTTTGAAATTCTCTTACACGGATTTTTCTCAAATATTGTAACATTTTTTACAAGGCTCCGGTTATACTCTAAAACCTAAAGTGAGGTGAACTCGAGTTAGTTTGATCGGGGACATATTTTTGTCCTACAAACGAGACTAACCTGGGCCTGCTTCGGGTTCGATACAGTTAAAACAGGCCCTGCATCGTAGGTAAGAGCGCCTTAGGTTCGCCCTCAGCACGTTTTTGTCGATCTAGTGTAAACGCAACTCGCTGTCGATACCGGGCTACTTTTACAATCAGTACACGTGTATTCCAATAAAATACATGCCAAGATCTTAAACCAAATGGCTGCACATAAATAATTTTGGAAAATTGAAGCGAGTCGTGTTGAAATTTGCTCATATGAGAAAGAAATACGAAGATAAACGTTCAAATTGAAAGCCTGAAGAATTATTTTTTCTGATAAGCATTGCTCAAAACGTGTACATGTTCACGAAACTGAAGGCAAAGGTATGGCTTTCATTCGCAAAGAGCACAACACTATACCTTGATAAAAAGAACAGCATTGAGAAAGCATACCTGCCTCACTCCTTCCGTCGTCATTGGTGTCACTTGAATCGGAGGAAATGATGACTGAACTTGACCTGGAAAGCGATCCTTGACGCCGAAGTGGTTTGCTACTTTTCTCAAATGCATCATCGTCATCGATAACTTCAAGCAGCCGTTTGTTAATTCTATCTTTATAATCCTTTTCAAGCTGGGCGCTCTTCGTTAACTTCACTTCGCGCTTAAAAAATAAAAGTTAGAAGTCACTTCGAGAAAAAGGAATATTAAAACATCAACGGTGTAGATCTCTGATAGCTCTCTTCAATATTTCTAGCTTTCTAAATTCTCCCTATACCGATGTATCCTCGCTTTTCTTCATGCTCCCCCTCCCCCATTCTATAGAACTGATGATATGAGACTTAACTGTTTATTGTGGCATTCCATCTGCCAGTCCTCTTGAGGTCCGTTAAGTACGAGTACCAAAGCCTCGTTAGGGAACGGAGGTAACCATTGAAACGGAAAGACGCTTTACGACTAGCGCCATAACTCAAGGAGAATACCAGTAGTATGTTTCTTCTTGTTCCGGGTAAAGCTGCTGTTCATCGCACCATTTAACTTTATGCTTAACCTTACGTGTTAACACATTACGCAGATACCGCAAGCAGTTACGACAGTCTAATTATACGCATTTCCTCTGGCAAACGCACGCACAAGAATCGAGTTGATAAAAACTTCAAACGCCCCCCTGCCATTCTTTGAGAGAATTAAAAAAGAAAAAGGCATCGATACACTGTGCGCAACGTTTCAACGGATAGTTTTGCGATAAACAACTGCAACAGTAAAAATACTTCGTATTAACAAACAGCCACATCTTCAAGTACCTTGTTATTAAGGCCCTCTCGCGTTTTTCATATTTGAGGAAATTTGCCATCTAAATCACCACCTATTTGACCAAACACAGTGACATAACAATCGGGAAAGATGTTGGGGGAGGGGGCGCTGCACCAAAAAGGTTAAACATGTATATTTTCAATAAGAAACTGACAAGCGAAAAACTAAGAAAACGAACGTAATTAAAATTATTAGAGAGGCTGCCCCCGCATCCAGTGGCAACACCTATGAAACATATAACAAATCGATCAGGAATGGGCCTCACTGTTTTTAAGCCAACCATCAAAGTATCTGACCGGTTAAAGGCACCCGCGACCTCAGGATGAAAAGTGTGGCTTCTTAAATGTGAAGCGAATTCACCTCTTTTAGATCACGAACTCAATCAGTCGGCTTGATATTGATTCCTGTTGACATAAATTTAGCAACCCAATTTTAAAACGAAACCTTGTCTATTGGATTGTTACGTAAGTTTAGTTCGGACGTCTTAACCCCACTCCGAAGGTAGTGCGGATCCCAAACCTAGCAACAGGGCTGGGAGTAGAAATCTCCATGTAATTCTTGGCATCTTATCTTGAGTTAAAATTACCCTCGCACATCAACCAATTTTATATACATGTTTTACTCTTACAAAAATATATTTCTAAATTATGAAGTTTCTAGGATGTATAAACATAATGCTACCCCAAAAAGTTTTTGGTACATCTTTGGGCTGATTTGCTGTGCTTTTTCGTTCTGGGCGTTGGCAGCACTGGTTCAGTCAACTAATACTTGGATGAAAGATTGGTAGAGCTTTATGTTGTCTTTTTCAGAATCTAAAAGCAGTGTTCTTAAAGATAAATATACGAGCTGTGACTAAGCTGAGTCTAGTAGCAGAAGGCAAGAAAGGAACTATTGTAAACAAATGGTGGCTACTGATTTTTTTTTCAAACTTTATTCTTATGTTCTAATCGACAAAAATACTCTTGTTTGATGAGGAAACAGCGTAATGTAACTGGAGTACCAGGAATGTGTTGTCGTTAGGCCACAAAATTTATAAAAATTACCAAAAGGGGAAAAATTTCCAGAAATAGTTGAAAAAAACTTCAGAAAATGTTTTCCTTTTCGAGCGTCCGCTCACGAGGATTTTTGGTTTTTGTCTATTCTTTGTAAGGTAGGGGGAGGGGCGGCGGGGGTTAAACCACCTACCTAATTCGATGCATATGCTTTCATCTTTCTCCAGGTTTTAAACCGTCTACTCTCTGCTTACCAAACAACCCAAATCATCCCCTCACACTCCTGCCTTAAAATAAATTTTTCCATCACGCGTTTTGACATTTGCATATAGATCTGATGACCGGATCTTTGCCATCTGCTCATGCCACTTTTGAATCTCCTGGTCCAGTAAGCTCTATGTCACTCCTCTCACTGTGACTACAACAGCGACGTCAATAATCACGCCTTTGTTCCATATCTTGCTCAGACACATTATTCGGTATTCTCTTATTTCACTTGGCCACGAACCATTCTTATTCTCGTGTAAAGCTTCTAGATCCGCAGCTTTCGCAAGACGGAACCTAGGAATCTTCAGTAGCTTTTTCCAAAACCTAATCATAGCCACGAGTACTCTGCTTCTTCATGGTAACAGCCCTAGGTCCTTCTGAATCACTACATTATTAACAAATTTACTTCCCCAATAGCCCTTTCAAAATACTGTACCCAGTGGCAGATCTGGCCTCGATTGCATCCGGGGCAAAATATTGATTAGCGACCCTCCGTCATCTACCCCCAAAAATTTTCAGACCAAATTGAAAATTTTTTCATTTATTAATTATTTTTTTAAAATTTATTTATTAATAAATATTTTTTTTTTAATTCCTTTTTTTATTTTGAAGTTATTTGTTTACTTAATTGATAATTTATTTTTTAGTATTATTATCTTAATTTAATTATTATTATTGTTTAATTATTTTTTATTTATGTAATTTTATTAACCCATTAATAATTTAATAATTACTTTCGTGCATTAACTGCGCCTCTTATTTTATTTCAATAAAGATAAAATTTCGCAACTACAAAATGATTGTGTGTTTCTGATTAACGCCGCTTCTT
>JAAAKL020012692.1:0-12895 GCA_010016065.2 Carybdea cf. marsupialis auct. non (Linnaeus, 1758)
CATTATTTGTAATAAATTTATTTGGTTGGACAAATGAAAAAGGTTGTCTTTCTACACATTTAGCAAGAATTTGGAATATTTTACTCAGAAACAAGTACTGACCTTACATCAGCATTTTTCAAATTTTTTCAGTTTTTTGCTCTTGTTAACTATATATCTACAAAAGTGCTAGATGACATTATTATATTTGATTTTCGTCCTATAGGATAACCCCATGCTTAAAACTATTGCTGTAATACCCTAGTATTGAAGATTAAGAGCAATTGACATGAAAATAGAACAAAAATGGTACTTTGCAAAATTGTTTGACCCTTTCAAACTGAAGCTTGGGGAGTTAGATGAATCTCATCTGAATGAAGAGCATTGTGATTACCCCTTACTAAAGAGATTGTAAAATTGTTAATTCTAAATTTGAACAAAAGCATTTTTTACATATTAAGATAGAAAAGTTATATCTGAAGACCCCATGTGTAAAAATGTTAAACTACTTTGGACTATTGAACTCAGCAATAATAAGTGTAACATACAGGTCTAATGGACTTCAGTCAACCCTCTCATCTGCCAGTTAAGTTCATCAACTAGACAACTCTCATATGACTAGTCAACTTGTATTATCAACAACTTTACTACAGGTCAAAAACAGTAGTTGACTAGTAATGATTAGCCCTGAGCATAATTATCCAGTTTTAATGATGCCACACTATAAAAAACATGAAATACTTCCCATGTCATGGGTCTGCTAGATGTTATGCTGAACATGAAGTATCTTTTAGTCGTCTCATATTTTGTATGTCAGTAGTAATGTGTATCTTTTTTTAAATCATGCCAAAGTAGCAATTTTGCTGCCTGCCATGATAAGAATTCTACACCCTTGCCTAGAATGTGCCATACAGTACTTGTTTGGAATATCATTTTATTTTTTTCTTAGAGTATGTTTTCCAATTCCATTTTCCAAAAGGTCCATGCAACATTTTAAAGCAGACTGGACAACAAAATAATAAAGCACTTACTTTTGCAGTCTTAAAAGGGGAAGGTCAATATTTGGCAGTTGATGGTTTCTGAGCATTAAAGTGCACTTTTTTACTACAAAGTTGCTGCTACTACCACTTCATGGGTGCCAGTAGAATTAATACATTTTTTTATGAAACCTATTTTGACTTTTGACTAGTCAATAGGCCACAGATTGAATGATTGTGTCTTAGAGCATGATATACTTCCTTTATTCAGGTAAGAAGAAGCATCCACTGTGAAACCATGTTATTAATGTCCTTAACCACCAGATCAACATGATTGTATAATTTGGAAGACATTGTGCAATTTTATTTTATACATATAATCATGTACCTGCTTGTTCTCATTTTTGTAGGGCACATTCTGGTGGAGCAAGAGATGATTCATGGTTCCAGAGTCCAGTTGTAAAATTTTCATTTTTATTGCTTCCAGAGACTAAAGCAAGTATATTTGAAGCTTATGGTTAAACATGTTAAACACTTGAACATTTTTATGCTGTTCAAATCACTAATATAGCAGAGTAAAATAATAACATCCCTGCCAGATATCAGTAGCCTTTGGAACCAACAACATCTGAATATTGTAAGACTGACATGGCCACTTTTGGACTAGCAAGTACATTTCATACTTTTCAGAGAAGTCAACCACAACACTGTTGATCTGTGGTGAAGATTTTGGGCTTGAAGCATTTACATCTATAGAAAACAAGTACATCTGAAAGAGTACTTAGCTGCCAAACGTTATTAGTGTATTTTAATCTAGCAAGTAAATGTCATTGTAAGGCCTTTGTCTTCTTTGTAGCTATGCTACTTTAAAAGTCCTTTTGTGTTGTACTTGTTAAGTAAAATGTGGTGTTATCAGTCCATTGGTAGAGTTGATAGTCATAATCGTCCAAGTTTGAATTCTCTAGCGGTTGATCAGGCACCAGGTATACAGAGAGGCATATCAGTCATTTAAGTGTATATTGCCACTGCTTCAAACCTGCAAAGACCTTTTAGATATACTTTACTGTTTTCTTCCTAATACCAGATTATTTATGCTTCCTGTTTTTTGTATGTTACATGTCACTGAGAAGTTTTCATTGTCCATCTCGTTTACCCATTTTTCAGAGTTTGTAATGAGTAACTAATCTTTGACAAACTTTTATGTGAACATGGGCAGAGATAAAAGGCCTGCTCAGTAAACTGTTTCACAAGAAATATTGAGTTGACTCATCACCATTGCCCGGAAGTTATATTTTGGAGCATAGTAAAAATGTTTTTTGTTGCAATTTTTCAACTTCTGCATTGTTGTTAAGGCCTTAAGACTATGTTTTGTGAGTTTCATTCATAATTTATAATTTGGGATCTGATGGGATAAATTTCAGGAGAAAATCCTTTCTCAACTTAATCAAGGCTTATTAATATTCACACAGGTGGGATAGAGGAACAAGTTATTGTGAGAATTTGATTGCACATCTACTTACCTTCATACTTAATCCAACTTTGACATTATGACTTTCTGACTTTCTGACGTAACTGCATAACCCTCCTTTGGCCTTTGCACATTCTGTTCTAACTATTTGATTTCACTTCTTCTGTTCATTGGTGTTGCGTTGAGTCATGAGGAGAAGAATGTTGATGTCTTTCCAAATTTGGCTTCACCAGCTCTTTTGTGGACTTCCTCAATTTCTCTTCCCTCCAAATTCTTTTTTATACACCCTTTTGGCAAAAGAACATTAAAGAGATTATGCATATAGTGCTGCAGACATCCTAGTCTCTGGGATAGGCAGCCCCCTGGCAAGCCCTCAATCCAGCACATCACACCAAAAGATCTTGCGGACAAGCTTTATCGAAGTGGAACTCCACTTCATTGAATCTTTCTTCTCAAACTCTTACCATGCCTTTCTTGGCCCACCATGATTCCCAGTACCAGACACAGCCATCTCAGTTATGCTATTAATGCAAGATGTAAAAAGTAGCTCTTAAAGTGTTTTTTAATAGGCAGGAGTGAAGGGAGCAGGATATGGTCCAGATACTTTTAAATTTAGAGAGACTATCTTTATTTATTGTTTGAGTAAAGATACATAATATGTGAAGGAAAAATTGAAGTTAGTATGGGGAAGTGGTAGTGATGACAATGATTATAGCAATGATTATTTTGATGATAATGGTGATAATGACAATAGTGATGGTAGAAGTGGTGGTAATGATGATAATTATAATGGTAATGATTAAGTTGAGAAATACAATGTTTTACATTGTTTCTTTGTAAACATAAATTACTGAACTACTTTATGTCTTATCTCCCTGAGTTGCGTCAGCGTTTATTTTTCCAGGTTTTTTTGTTCATGCCTAAAGAACATATCAATGCTTTTTTAGGTGCAGATTTTTTCTATGCATACCAGAAGTAGTAGTTTGTATATGCTTGGGACTTCATTAAGAGTATAAAGTAACAGATCCCATTTATGTTGTATAAGTGTCCTAGTGTTATGCTTTACATATTTTGGCTTCTTACCAATTCCAACTGCGGTTTCATTACTTGAAAAATCCTGAAAGCAGTTGAAGTCAATTTATACTTATTTTATCGTTCATGTAGATTCAAATATTGCATCTGGAGGCCATGATGCAAATGAAAGATCAGTATCAGACGGCGTTAGTCCATCAAGTGAAGATACAGCATATGCACAAAGTTGCCCATGGTTTTAATCCAAATGAGCTAAGTGCTGATGTAAAATCAGCAACTTGTCCCTACCTCGTACTGAACGTTTCAAGAGAAAATATTGTGCAGGGAACATTAGAACTGCTGCGGAAAAAGGTAATTAGAAACTTGAGTGGAGTAATAGATTGGTGTTAATAAATATTTGTCAAAGCAGTGGTGTTGGAAGAAGGTGGTAAGCACTTTAAACGAATTTATAGGGAAGAAGAGGGTTCTGAAACTAGTACCTGTACAAATGGCGTGTTTTTTGTCACTCTTGTTATTAAAGATTACCTATATTGTAAACAAATCCTATTTGCTGACAAATCAAGGCTTCTTTGTTTTGATAAAAAGGGAACTGAGAACGTATTTTTGCTATATCCCTAATGAATCCCCTTGTAATTGCCAACACAAGCCCGATTTTGAGTCAAGTGTTGACCACATCCTTCGCTCAAGTGTGTGTGAAAGTTCTTTTGGGGATCCAGAGTCTTTTCAAGCAATTGAAAAACGGATTCATTTCACCAAACATTTTCGCCAGATACTGGTCAGGACAATCGTCTGGAGGAAAAGTTGAACCTTTGAGCGTAGATATGGGTATAGTTTTTGTTTCCTTTAGGGTATTAGAAAAAGGGTATTCTCTGCTTCATTTTATTTATTACTTAAGAGAACATACAAAGACATATTTGTAGTGCTCAGCTTGCTACTGATCATGGTTGAAAAGTCGATGCAATTGTTGAGGTCTATAGTATTTTTTGAAACGAGAAACGTCTTTATTTAAATCATTAGGTCGAGAGCCCTGAAAGTTAAGGACTGTTTTAGAATTGTAATAAGACTGAAAGGAACACCACATGCTTCTAATCTTTCGTTGGACCCATTAGATTAAACTTTTGGTAGATGGATGACCATGCCTTTGTACTGCATGGTATGGGCTGATGATAAAAATGGGAATTAAAGGCGTACTGTTTTGAATTCATTGCTTACTAAAACAATTTCAGATTGAATATCTATTAATATCACCTTACTTAATGTTTTTTAAGCTTTAATCTCGATGGAAAATGTTTGAAATAAGAATTAGGTACAACAGCAAATATTTTGATTTGGAGCAACCCAAGCAACTTCACAAAGCGGGGTAGTGTTATTTAAATGCAATTAGACCCTTTGCATAATCTTTAGGCGTTATAGGAAATGCTATTTAGAATGAAAAGTTTTAAGTTTACAATTTATACCCCTCCCTGGGCAATAGCATACAGAAAAGACACAGAAACTTACCTATGTGAAAACGTAGGAGCAATATTAATGATTATAATTATAGAGACTTTTATTATGTTTGTATTATGATGCGATTGTAGTTTAGTTTGCAGCATTGACAAGCATCAATAAAGTTCTTATTCGAAACATATTGTAAAGATCATCTTGATGTACCTTTAGTTGGACTGTGGAGTTCATCAGGTCCATCTAGAATAACTGAAAATGTGCATCATTGTTATGTATTTTAGGAAAAAGACCTCAAAAAGCCTTTGAAGGTAGTGTTCACGGGAAAAGGAGAACATGGTCTAGATCTTGGAGGACTGCAAAAAGAATTTTTCCAAATATTTTGTCAAGAAGTTTTCAACCTGGGTAATCTTGTGTAGTTGATTTTATTTTTGTTTTGTTGTGTTTTTTATGGAAAATGTTCAAGTGCTTACCCTATAATAATCTAACCTTAATATATAACGTAATGAACAATAACATCATATCCTTGTCAGAGGCAACTATCTGTACCCAATGCCATCCCTGCTACTCGTCAACGACTGAAACATTGTTAAAATGGTAATGCTATTTTGGTTTTAAAGTAAGCAAAAAAGTATATATCAATGTCAATAAAAAGGAAGGGCTAGATCCGAATGTTTAGGCCTACAGACACAGTAACCCCTGGGTTACTACACCAATACTGTTACTACTTCATCTAAGTTCTCGACTCTTTTTCCTTTGAAATATCCCTGACAACGGGCCCCACCACGAAACCGTAAACCGAGCCAACCCTATTCGGGGGATGTGTAAACTGTATACATATGTGTACACATTCATGTGTAGAACATGCTCACATAGTTCAAAGTTCACAGCTTATGAGCATGGACATGTGTATGAGACCCGTCCTTTGTATGAGAATTTTTGTGCGAATATATCTGCCCAGGGGTGCCATAAGAAAAGGAAGGTTCCAGTCGCAAAACCGAAACAACCAAATAGCTCACGCGTGGCAGACATGAAGGACATAGCATAGGTACACGTATGTAGAGGTGGTAACTGTTGTGATTGTGGTTATTGAACTGTGACGAGAAGCAACCATCGCTGAGAGTTATGATCTTGATCTTTGTCCACCTTATCTTGAAACCCAATCCATTTGTAAACCCACTCATGGTCTTCCATATGTACGAAGTGTTCACTCTTTTGATGTCATGGTTCACCTATTGTCGTGTAGTCAGCCCACATGCTCTGCCCGTTTGTATTAAGATGACAACATCGGTCACTCCATCTGCCTCCGTGCTACTGCTAGGAGTTCACTTTGTCTTAAAGTTAGGGCCCATGCCTAGCAAGGGTAGGTATGGCATATTGATTGCAGAGCCCTCTCTTACTTGTCATTCTTGCTCTACGGTTTTTCATGATGAGGTCGACCCTTCTAAAGTCTGCCCATCCTAATGCAATTCCTGTCACTATCTATCCAACCTTACTAATTTTAGCACCCTTCTTCGTCCCCGTCTTCAGTAAGACTATAAAACTAGTACAGGGATGCAGTTAAGTTTGTGTGTAAACCCACTGTGAAGCTTAGTGCCACTTGGTTATCAAGAATAGTTGCACCAACTCTATTGTTGGTCAGTTTGGTAGGTGTACGACAGACCTTTTAAATATGCGAGTTTAGCGACAGTACACATTTTTTATGTTATTTTGGAGACGTTTTATTGATATAACTTATCCTTGGACGTTGGCAGGCCCTCATTACCTTCTGGTGACGAGGTTATTATTTTATTAGGAGAGAGTTTCAGACTTGAAGGTGAGTCGAAGGAAATACTTCAAACATTTATGTTATAATTTACCAACAAGGATGACGTTGGCGACGAAGCATGAGCTCCAACAAGGAAACGACGATTTTGTACTCGGAGGAGTGTCGTACTAATAAGCATTTAAGTACAGAAGTGTTTTCGCTATTTCGAGCAGTTTTATTGTTTTGTATCATCAACGAACTGTTCTTTTTGTTGTGAGGGTGAGAGTATAAAGTAAAAGATCAAGTTTGTATCATCCTCAGAGTAAAAGATTAAAATACCTTTTTATTCTCAAAGGGAATTCTGTTTGAAGAGAAGTGATCGGTTGCCCAATACCTTTATGTGGAGCCCCTGCCAACGTTTGGTTTATATGCATTTACTTCCCGTTTTTATTATGCCATAGATTATGGCCTCTTCCACAACGTTGGCAACAATCGGTACGCCTGGTTTTGTACTCGCACTGCCGAATCCAGTGAATTATTCAAAGTCATTGGAATGGTTATCGGTATTGCCATTTATAACGGAATCATACTGGATGTACAGTTTCCTCCGGTTCTGTACCGCAAACTCCTCGGATTCAAAGCGAGATTGGAAGATCTTGAAGATATTCAACCTACAGTCACAGGCAGTTTACGAAACATACTGACATACGACGGCGATGTGGAAAGCACATTTTGCTTAACGTTTCGGGTGAGTTAACGATCGAATTTACGGTGTAGTATTTAGGAAATATATAGTGAAATTATAGAGATATAATGAAATATTTACATTATGTACAGTTAAGGCACGTGTATTTGAGAGTATTTGATTGCATTGGTTGCTATAAACTTAGATATTGAATTTTTTCTCAAAAATTGTGCCGAAATTTAGGAGAAGGGTCCCTGAGAGAAGTTCCTGAAATCTTCAGCGATACCTACATGTTGCGAAACAGAGAGATAGTGGGACCCAAGAGGTCCTTGCAATAAAATTGAAAGGGGAATATTCTTGATACCCCAATTTAATATGACTTACTTATTAGAATTAAATCGAATGCATACCTATAGGTTCTCAGTGTCTACATACGATCATTATACGGATGATATGCGATAAATCGTCAAACACTAATTTAAGCAGTGCACTGCTGATTCATGTCATATTTTTAAGTCGCGATCTCAACTCAACAGCAGTGCCATAACTACTACTTTGCAGTTGTTTTGAACTTTTATTAGGTAATAATTCCCAACCTTTTATTTGTTGTTGCGCACTTTTCAACTTCTGTACTAAGTCATTATATTTACGTATTCCCGTTTCGTAGCAAACCATTTCGAAACGAAGTTTTTAAAACTCTTCTGTCTTAAGTCAGTTATCTCTCCGTGGATGCGAACAGTAAATTTTGACTGAAGATTAGAATGAAAGAAGTACTGAAGTTGCGTCTCTTTTATTGAAGATCTTACGCCGATTCTATGATGAATGTACGTTAAGCTGTCTTACAGGACCAATGAGATTCAGTTTATCTCATGATTTCAAATAGTGTTCAAACATCGACTAAAAAGACTGAATTGTTACCTACCAAGTTTGATGATTAAGCCAAACTGTACGTAGCAGTAGTACCGGGAGAAAGTGTACTGCTGCAATAAATATCCACATATACCGTGACGGTTGTTTGATAAATTGAATCTGTACGTCAGATATCTAGATTTGCTTTTAATCCAAAGGTTTTAAGACTGTAAGTACAAATTCGCAATTCACTTTCTGTAAGCGGAGGTAAGATGCCTTACTTTGATTTTTTTGGAGCCACTTATTCGCAGATTGGTTCGATCTGGTTTTTCGTTGTGGAGTACAACGTACTAGCAGTTTAAGGATCCTTAACCACTAGGGCAAGGCAGGGCATTAGTGGGGCAGGTCCCCATCAATTCCTTTTTTCCCCAGCTTTTGCTTTTTAGTTAGTAAGTAATATTTGTACTAAAAGTGTGTAATTATGTATAAATATTTGAAACATGTCAACAAACTGCGATTGCCAAGGATCTCTTCAACCTATCGGAAAAGTAAAAATAAATGGAATCAATGTTCGGCGTAGAAAAATATCCACTTTGATATATCCTCCTTTACAATGTACTGCAGGTAACGGAAGATCTCGTTGGACAAGTTGGTACGGTCGATCTTATCCCAAATGGAGAAAATATTCCGGTAACAACGGAAAATCGTGAACGATTTGTTGAATTGTACGTTGATTACCTTCTCACAAAGAGTATCCAATCACAGTTCACTGCTTTCTCTGAAGGATTTTTCAAGGTTAGTTGCTGCATGATAATAGCCTTGTTATTGTATGTATTTATCAAATCCCTTGTTTAAAATAAACTTTGCTTAAGGACGGCAGAGCTTAAGGACGGCAGGCCGCCTGAGTTTCTCCGACACGGTTTTGAACGTGGGGGGCAAGCAGGTCACATTGATGACCATAGTACGGAGATATGGAACTGTTCTCATCATTGTCTATTGAAAGCGCTTCAATTCGTAAGACGATGGCTGTCGGTTTATGAAAAAAAACATAAGTGTGAAAAACTTTGGGAATCTCAACCTACTGACGTCCAAGACCTTGCGTCTAGCAGTCAAATTAGTTTCGCCGCAAATTTTGGTCATGAGTTCTGCATTTCATGACACTATCATTTAACTGTTACAATCTGTTTTATAATTGTCTGCTATAATGGATGATTCGTGAAATTTAGAATTGAGAAGCATCTGATGCATCTGCAAGTTGAATTGATAATTATTAACTGCAGTCCGGTTTGTAACACTTAATTTTTCCCACGGAATGAGATTTAACTCCGCATAATCTCTTATTTTGTGTATGTTTCGTTTCTTTTTGGATAAAGGGGTTCTGTAGAATGTAAAACTATACTTGAATACTTGAAGATAAGTAATGCTTTATGATGGAGGATACCAACGTTCGCTCCCCTGCTATGCTGTACTGCTATTATTATATGCATACCGATGGTTGGGAGGGGTTTTGAACTCCGTTGCTTTACCCATACTCCTGAAGATAGTACCTAAGGATAATAGTGTGTCTTATACTACATTTGAATCCCCCGTTGCATTCCTCAAAGAACACGTTAATTAAAGTCTGTGTTGAGCGCAACCATTGTTACCCCCCTTTAAAAGCATTTATTGGATGTGAATGCGCAAGGACACGGAGGAGGTATGGATGTCTTGAGTTTTCTCGAAGAAGATAACAGTTTTGCGCTATTGCGGATATGCAAACAGTCAGTGGTATTTGCTTATCAAACACAACCAAGAAAAGAAGCAAATGCGTTCTTGTTTGTGAACTCACATGTTGGACAGTCAGAGATACATCAGGCGTATTTTTTCGGTTTGATTTTTATTTAAGATGATTCCTCTACATATTTTTTTTAATCTCCTTTTATGGGGGTTTATTATTTCTTTTTATTACTGTTCCCTTGCTCCTCTTGTCAATGATACAGATTTTTACTGTTTGTGTAGAAGAAGAGGATAATTGATGTAAACCTGACTTAGTCAACTTAACTGATCCTCTTCGATACCCATTGAACGATTTGTTTAGTTTAAAATCAGTATATCAATCGTTTCAAACAAAAATGTTGTGCAACACTGAAGTAGATAGTAATACCCGTTTATTTCATCGTAAGCTTTTATATATTTTTTCTAGGTATGTGGAGACGGAGCAATAACTCTGTTCCACCCGTATGAGTTGGAATTATTGATCTGTGGTAGTCCAGACCTTGATTTTCATGCCTTAGAAAAAGTGACTACGTATTATGGCATGTTTTCGCCAAGTGATCCAATCATTAAAGAATTCTGGAAGATTGTTCATGGGCTTAGTGATGAACAGAAGCACAAGTTATTAAATTTCGTGACAGGGAGTCATCGTGTTCCTGTCGGAGGACTTGGTGCTTTGTCATTTGCTATTCAGCGCAGCGGAAGTACAGACAACCTTCCCACTGCGATGACGTGCTTCAACCGTTTATTTCTTCCGAAGTACAGTGACCAAAGGATTCTTAAAACTAATTTGATACTGGCTATTGAGAATTGCCAAGGGTTCGGTTTGGTTTGAACTGCTTTACTTTACTTTACCATAGTTTCTAGTGCTATTTTGTGATTAAGTGCAAGTCTGTGTTAAAGGCTATGGGTGACGGTCGGTTTAGCGTAGAATAGCGGATGTCGAGATATTTTACATTATTTTTGTAAATCTGAATTTGATTCATTTTCAATGTTTCCGGAACGAAATAACTTATGCTACTGTAGAAAGCAGAATGTACTGTGTGAGTTGTAACATGTTCCTCTTCCAACTGATCTATGGTGAACTTGGTAATAACACATCTTTCTTCAGTCGCAATCGCAGTGGCAGTGGCAGTGGCAGTGGCATCACCCAGACCTCAAATGGTAAGCCTCGGTATCGTGCTCAATGAAAATTGGAGTACAATCTCTCCGCGTCATTTGACTTCAGCAGGAAAGCTGCCTAACCAGGAAAGAATAGCTGCCTAACCATAAAAGAATAGCTGCCTAACCATGAAAGAACAGCTGCCTAACCATAAAAAAATAGCTGCCTAACCATAAAAAAATAGCTGCCTAACCACGAAAGAATAGCTGCCTAACCATGAAAGAATAGCTGCCTAACCATGAAAGAATAGCTACCTAACCATGAAAGAATAGCTACCTAACCATGAAAGAATAGTTGCCTAACCATGAAAGAATAGCTACCTAACCATGAAAGAATAGCTACCTAACCATGAAAGAATAGTTGCCTAACCAGTCAATCTGTTTGAAGCGCTGTGAATATTATATAGTTCAGAAAGGAGAATATTAAATGATAAGCTTCAAAAAAGATTATGAAATATACCGCCTCTTTCTTTTGAAATTCTCTCTTTCCTTCTTTGTATATGATATATAGATGGATGACTTTACCACTCGCATGAAGGGAAGATGACCCACTACAGCTTTTTTTACAAACAATTACCACAGTAAAAAGTCGAGCCAAACATTTTGGGGGACGATATTGAACTTAAAATTTCCTGCGTATTCCCGATTGCTATCACAACCACTTTAAGGACATACAAATTGAGGATTAAGATAAGAAACAAAATTAATTTCAAATGTCAGGTGCCAGCTTTCAAACGCAACGGTTGTGAGATTACTACAACCTTGATTTCGTTAATATACTGAGAAAATATAAGATATGATATCTTCTATTACGAAGCACTTTCGGGGCGATATTTCTAATGTCAGTTGTTTGTAAAAAGAGGGACATGTAACCTGCAGACTTATTTTAGAATTATTGTTTCAATTTGTATGACTGTCTCCAACTAACATTCAAGTATAACAGAGCTCTTTCAACCAAATGGGGCGTTCATAAGAGAGTGATATTCACGACAGAAAGAATGTTTTGGCTATATTCTGGTAAGAATCCTTTAAAATGTGCTGAGCATTAGAATCGTACCAGTGGCTCCTCTCCTCCCGTTACGAACCTATACACTCTGATGCAGGTCTCTGCCCTTTTTATTCGGATTACTATCCACATATAAATAGGTACCACCTTGTGTAAATCGGTAAATGGAGCGAGTAGCGGTCTATATATTTGAAGCGTTAGAACTAATTACAGATCCTGTAGTCGAAATTCGATAGATGGGCTTAAAACGTAATTGTTAAGGTAGTCCCTTACTCTGTTACAGAATGGAAACGAAGTGATGCGCCAAAGAACAATATATCCCGTGTCACAACATGGTGAGGTTAAGTAGCCAATACCTTTCGTTACTACCTTTGACGTCCCCGAGCTAATACCAGGTGCCAATTTTGCCGCTGGGTTCGTAATACAGTCGAACCAGTCTATAGCGGACACCTGCGGTTCTTGAAAAAGTGTCCGCTATTACCAGGTGTCCGCTATATAGAGGTTTTCAACCATATCTGCCTAAATCAAGTAATCAGAGTTAATTAATCCTAATTCATTAATCTGCCTATTTTCGTCAAGAAAAGAAGAACGAAAAGATACATTAATTTATTACAATGTTTTAAATCTCGTATATAAACCTCAATAATAAAGCTTTAACAAGTTTAGGAGAATTTGAAAAAGTCACTTGTTTAAAAAATACTTACTGTATCATGAATTTCATCGGTTTATATTCTTCTGACAACTCAGGGACCACGACGCCATAGGGCTAGGGGGGCTTAAATAGGAGTAAAATACG
>JAAAKL020012693.1:0-12894 GCA_010016065.2 Carybdea cf. marsupialis auct. non (Linnaeus, 1758)
AACACAGTTGGGTAAATAATTTCGTTGATTCCCTTTTCGGTTATTTTCTGACGAATTGTACTCTGAGGAGTGTCAGAAGAAAAAAGCTCTTTAGTACAAAATGAATTCCCTATTTCGTGCAGTCCTATTATTCTGTACCATCAACAAACTTTTCGAATATTTAAGTTATGTACTACTATTCTATCAAGCACTTCACAACAATAATATCTGAATTAAAACACTTAGACTGAAAACAATTAGTCTCAATTGCGAAGACATCATTGTATCAAGAATATGCTTTTACGTCCACATGAAGTTTATTTAACTTTTACATTAACATGTATACTTACAGAATTGCTAAATCACTTTTTGTAAAGGATAATAAACTTTTCCTCATATTGTAAGAACAAAAGTATACATCTCAGGTTAACCCAACTATATTTCATTCGTTTTCTAGTTAATTTTTTCTTCATTAAATACATTTAGTGGTTTACATGGTGAATATTTTTGATATCACATGTAGTCTCACCTCCTACACCTTTAGGAAATTGATTAGCTATTTAATAAAAACATTTATTAGCATCTACTTATGCATTGCATTTATAACGTTGCATAGATTAAAAAATGAAATTAAACTAAACATACTTCGAAAACTGTCTCACTAATTTGTACGTAGACAACCAAGAAATAGGTGATTTACACTCTTCGAAAATATAATGCTATAATTCTTATGGAACTCTGATGCTGTCGTAATATAGCATTTATTCTCACTTCCTGTACCTTCAGCAAATTGATCAGCTATTTAACACAATAATGCTATAATTCTTATGGAACTCTGATGCTGTCGTAATATCACATGTATTCTCACCTCCTGTACCTTTAGTAAATTGATTAGCTATTTAACACAATAATGCTATAATTCTTATGAAACTCTGATGCTGTCGCAAGAAGACTTTCAGACAAAGAAAAATTCCTGATAGTATTTGACGACGAATCGTAACTACAATAGAGGCCGGGGAAGATCAATAACTTTATTGGAAGCAGGACGGAGAGTGGACTTTAACACTTGCTTCTTCATGTATAAACAACATTTTTCCTTAGGTAAACGTGGAATCATGAATCGATGCCCCCTTTGCACGCTATCACTTTCCAGTCCATTATCTTATTCATATGCCTGAAAAACAAATTGGATCGAAAAGGCATCAAGTTCTCTAAGCTTTTATTTTCAAACTCTCTGTTCTGAATAATACCGTATGATTGTTAGCCGAATCGGTATACATTTTGATGTAATAAAGATAGAAAAGACGGCGGTGTTATTTTGTATGTTATTGCAATTGGCAAAAAAGGAAATCGGCTCTAGTGGGCCAGAAGTCCGCATAAGACGTGAAAAGCTCCAGCGTAATCGTTTTATCCCTGAAGAACAGGCGTAAATTGCTATTGAATTGCAGGCTTGTCTGTAGAGAAGCTTTCAACATGACAAATAGCCTTATCGATGTAAATTCAACCTTACTATAGACTTCTCTGTATGAAAGAAAGACACTCCTACGCTTGTATCATAACTGACGTCACGAACATAAGTCTCTTCAAAGCCAATGATTATATTAATCCATCAATAAATCTCACGTTTACCAGCCATTAGCAATTGCTTAGTATCAACTATATATCCTACCGTCCAAGTGTTCTGAAATGAGATGTTTGCACAAATACTGGTGTTAAAAGCACTCGGAGAGGTTTATTAACGAGGATGATAAAATCCCTACGTCCTAACCTATGTATTTTCTTAAGAGAACGAGTGGCATATAAAATAGTAAAACAGATCAAATTTTATACGTTGAATTAGTTAAGAACGGAACCACGGTATTTTCCTTTTGTTTTAATAAAAAGAGAGGACTTAACCGTATTCCACATTGGATGTTTGAAATATACGTCATAACACTGGTGAGAGTGGGGTGTTACTTTAAAGCCGACCTTTAATAACTCACGATATAACAAAAAGATGAAGGTCTGAAAGATGAAATTTTGTTGTATTACAGGGGTGTTGAAACATAATGAATTTCACTTGGTTAGCACCCATTTGAAGTTTTCTGATGTAAGTTACTTTTATGAACAAGGAGGTAAAAAAGAATCCGGAATAATCGAAATTTAAGAATCTCATTTATTACGGGCAATCACCATGCCCTTGATTCACCATGTCAATTTTACTCTTACAACATTTTATCATATTGATGTATATTTTTCAGGTTAACGGTGGCATAAAACTGTTCTTCAAAAAACTATATTTGTTCCACTTTCATAATCTTGTTTCCTTTGTTCTTGGTCAGAGTAGTCTGTTATAAATATATATAATTATATTATTGCATTATTATATTATGACATCATTTGTTCCGAGCCTTAGGTAATTAAAGTATCATAAAGTCATCTAATACTTTTGTTGGTTGATAGGAAGCACTTTTTGTAGTAAAATACTTGAATTGCTTGCTTTAGTTGCAGAAATGCAGTTTCTTCAAAAACTGTTAAAAAATCTTTCAGACCCAGGAGTTTTGGAAAAAACTTACATAGTTGAATCTTCAAATTGGGATTAACATTGGTAAGGGTTGTTGTAAGGGGTGATTCGCTCATTTCAATTTTGCCAAAATTTGATTTGCTTTTGTCAAGAAAATAAAAAGGATAACTAAGAAAGTTTCAGAGTTTTAGAGCATTAAAAATAGTTATATGAAGGAGAATACTATAAGCAGCTCCCAAATCCCCTCGTTCCCTTATAGAATAGTGCTAAAATGATACGGATGTATTTTAATAGTTGGTAGGAAGATACACCACAAACTTGAAGCATTGGGATTGAATGCCCGTGGTAAAAAGAGTTAAGTTGTCTTGAAACTCGTTAATAAAATGTTCCTTACTACATAGTGCTTCCCATCCCAGCTATGCAGAGGAATGTCTTTCCTAATAATTGAATCACAACATCAAAATTTAAAAGAAATGCAGGAGAATTCCAAGGATGTAAACAAATGAGGGGAGGAAGGACCCATAAAACCGTGGAGGCATAAAGGGCCATAACCCCTCCGCTTTTTTCAATCAATCTAAAAGTCACTTTTGTGGTTTCTATCTCTATATAATTTGCCCGTCACACTTTTAACCAGTAAATCGGAACCTTGGAAGTCAGAGTTTGGCAAACGTGTCGAAGATGTACAGCACGACCACTGAATTGTCGTATCTATTGTGGACGAGGTAAAGGTCCTTCAGACAATCCAAAGAATACAATGGAGACAGATCAATCTAACTTCACAATGACATTGCCACTTGGAGGGCAGAACCATGTTGTATTCACCAATGTTTATTTAAGGTTCATGGTATCTACAAATACATTAATACCATGGTATAGCTACAAACTGTTCTGGTTTAAGTTATTACTCTCGGATAAATTACATGGCAAAAATTTATGGAATTGTCTCATAATCGCCTTCCACACAAGATAGTTTACGATGAATTACAGCCGCTCTATATGATACAATTGAAACAAGCTCCTCTTTGTGGTAGATGACTTATCTTGGTCTGCGACGCACGTTAGGAGTGCTTCCTTATTATTTGCACTTGACATTATGATGCGACTGTGCCAATATGCTTAGTAATCTCTGCAATGATTATGATTTATTCTCCTTGAATACGTAATGGCTCGATTATCTATCGCACTATCTGCATATTTCCTTCATCTGTTTCTGTTTTCGGCTTTACTCACAAACTAGACTAGACTTGCCTTTGTGATATCACTAGCCAGTATTTCTCTTCTTTTACCTTTGTTTCTTTTGCCACACACTACCATAGTCAACATTTCCTTTTCCAGCTTTAACATCCAAGCAATGGAGCCAAAGTATTTGTACTTACGATTGTCGTTGTGAACCACAAATGCTCGGTTAGTTTCAATTTAATAATACCCTAAGTACTAGTGATATTTATTTATTTAGCTGATTCGCTGTATTCTACTGCAATGACAACATATCTCAAAACTAGTAAGTTGCCTGATGTCTATCGTCTTCGCGGCATAAAATGCGCATCAATGACTCGCCATGGGACAACAAGAGACTTTAAAACTGTTTAAGTATGCTGCCAATGGACTTTTCATTTTGATATTTTTATACTGATTTTTTATTCTTTTCTGTGTATTTGCGTCTTCCCCTCGCTCCCTGCAAGTCCGAGTGATTGTTGCCAGAGACTAAGTTTGAATAGGGCAAATACTCAAGTTAAAAGATGATTGAGCAGGTAAGGGAAATCATTGCTTAGAAATATCTTGTTATTGATTGCACATAAATAAAGGGTTTGTCTTGATACTTAAATTCAAAACCCCTCTTTTTTACTTGACGCTTTCAATTCCAGATCCCATGCTTCAGGAATAATTGGATGGATTTACCATAATGCACAAGTGACGTAAATTGTGTGGCAGATCAGCCCTTGCTATGCCAGATCAAAAGACGGTCACCTAATCTTAGGTAGAATATGGGGGCGAACTGAAGTTGTATTCACTGCAAAGAAAATAGAGTCTGCGATTTGCCACTTGAAATTTTATGTCTATTGTTGTAATAAAGACAATGATTGTGCAACTAATTGTTCTTCAAACAAATGTCAACGTTGAGTTAAACATCTCGATTCAAAGTAAGTTGTCAGTCAGGTCGACAATGAAATGGAGGAGTTTAAAAGATTCACTTATTATCCTATAGCTCGACAAACGTCATGACCCTCCTTCTGATGATCTAAAGTACTATACTGAATATCCATTTCAGTGGACAACATGCTTGTACACAGCAAGAGATAACAATCGAAATAAAGGTAACACCTCAAACACAAGGATCTCCGACTATCGCTAATCTATGAACTAACTACGAGTTATTTGAAAGGAGAGAACAAGCATCCCCTACACAGCCAGGCCTATAAAGCGTCATCAGAAAATATTCTTGAAAAATGATGACTAACATATTTTGTCATAAGAGAATGTTTTTGCAAGTGAGCCTCAAAAATTTCTAATGATTGTCATTGGAACGATGAGAAATTTCGTTAGCGGCAATTTATTTCACTTCTGCCGTGCTAAATTGCGACACACCATTTGTTCACGTAGAGTTGACTTTTGGTAAGCGATGTTTCTGTGCAGACCAGTTGTCTGGTAAAGATTTTGTACTGCCAAGGCTGGTGTGTTTTTAACATGCAGATTATGGCATAAAGCAAGTTAGTAAGAAGGAGAAAGAGGGCTTTTAGCTCTGCGTTAAGATACATTTACTGATATATCAGTAGCAACTCTGACAACGGTTGTAAACAGGACTTTTCTCGAAATTGTCCATACTCGTTTTGAGAAGTGTCCAAAGTGATATTTTTCTGATACAATTAATAGCTATTCTACAATAGTAAATAGCCTCTTAGCTTACTTTCCTATCAACATGTTTGTATTAATCTATGCATCAACTTGCCATTTTTCCTGTGTTCCTGTACACTTTTTCACATTCTAATGACATGATTATTTTCATGTGCCCTGGACAAATTAAATATGGCTAGTATTTATTGAAAATTGCAACAGAATGGTTATGGTATGAAAGGAACATATAAACAATCTTACTCTACTGCGTATCGACTTTATCTACTAATGCTTTTCGGATTGATATAAACGTAATATTCCTTGCCTATTGAAATTTACTACTGAACGAGACAGCGAAGACATTTTATTACTGGAAGGCTTTTATTGTCTGACAATCCTCATAGTACAAAATCGTTAGAAGTGAAATCGAGAAAAAAAGCAATAGAACTTAACCCAACTGTGTTTATAAAGTAGCCAATCAGAAGTCTGATAGCCAGATTGGTGTTGTTTTAACCAATCAGCGTCTGTCGATCTGAATGGTTAACCGAAAAGGCACAATGAAAGACAAATTCCTTTTTGTCTGCAAAGCAACGGTTTTCTTGTTTTGATGTGAACAGATTCCAGGACGGCTAGGTGAAAAGCAGACCTAGCTTTACCTATTCTACCAAAGTGGTCATCTGTATACAATTTCTCACAGCCTGGGTTTTCAAGCAAGTGTTGCCCTTTGGCAGAGTCATATTACTTAGCAGTGCTTTTGGTTTTAGAAATCTGAGGTGGTTGCTTCCTTTTAGGAGCTGATACTTGGCGAATACAGTAAGGAATTTGCTGCTTAATTCTATCAACTAATCTCCAAGTCGTGCTTCCGACATAGCCAGCTTTGCACTGGCAAGAACAAGAGTACACAGCGATGCTACAATTTATGAAAGGCACACGGTCTTTGTGGTTAGTTGAGAACGCTTTCTTGCATGTATAAACTGCATGTTATATTCGTGTGAAGTGAATGTGACCCTAAAGTCCAGCTAAACAACATGTTATTGGTGAGGACTGGCGATCAAATTGTAAGCAAGACACAAGAAACAGTACACTCCGTGAATTGAAAGGAAATTGCGGGTATAAACCTGCAGAGATAGTAAGTGAGGGTTTTCATGTCACCGATATCAAGACGCACCCGAAGAGCTCCTCAGAACCTAGATTTCCTTTTATAACAGTCCCTATTGAAACAGAAGAGGAGATGCTCATATATGTTTACCTGGAAATACCCACGTAGATAAGCAATAGGTTTGATCGGAGACTATCTAAGTGCATTTCTGATTGACTTGAATCGATCAGTGCTCTGCGGCATCGTTCCGCAAAGTTCCTTCATCTTGATCCACACTCCATCCCCTTAAAATAATTTACACACACAAAAACTGCAAGTGAAAGGGTAGGATAATGCATGACAACTGTAAGAGCCAATGCTACGGAACAATAAAGTTTCTGAACAACGCATTTGCGATGATGGTATCCTGACCTTTAATATGGCGGATCTCAGAATTAAAATTCTGTAAGTAAAAATTCCATTTAAATATATTGAATTTGATTCTTGTTGTTGGTTAGATTGATAAATCTTTTCTGATTGTGATTATTTATTAATGATTATAGGATGCAACACTGACATAACAAATACTCCAAAGTGCAGTAAAGGTCCACGGTTTACTACTTTACTACTAGGTGTACAGCTCATTCACTGACAGTATCTTCCAAAATTCTCACGCAACCAACAGCTAACTTTAAATTCTTCTGCAGTACGTCTGAGTTACTGTAGATTTGATCATCCTCAATATAGGCTAGACATTTATCCACCCATGATGAAAACAAATTGTTGAAGCACTGAATTAAGGCAATTTTTCTTTCCAAATGGTAAATCCTTATATTCGAAAAGGCCCACATGCGTGACAAATGCAGAAATTTCTTTGGTTCTACCCGCTGGCGGAACTATCCGACAAGCTTGTGATAAATCGAATTTGCTGACATACTGGATTTCAGGGACTTAGGAACCGGGGCACATGCCCCTCCAAGATTTTGCCATAAGCAAAAAGTGCCCTTTTATCCACTCTAAAATCCAACACATAGTAAAGTGTTCTGTGAGTGAAAAAGTGCCCTTTCACTGTTGTGCTCCCAAAGTTAGAGATGCTTCCTACGTCCCTGCTAGATTATAACTAATATTGAAGATACAAGTGTTATACTTTGATATAAACAGGAACCGCCCTTTCCGAAGGCATTAACAATATAAAAATATACCTAAAAATGCCCTTTGCTGTCCTGCTTTGGAGCTCAACAATGTCCTCTACTAGAATATGTGAAACATAGTCTCTTACTGATTTCTTTGCCTTAGAAAAGAGCTAATATGGATGCTGCATAATCGACCCACATCAGCATTATGTGTTGCTAATACAGTTTTTTTTTGTGCGAATCAAAGAAAAAGTTCGTGATTTCAGGGATATAGTGGCTATTACAGAGATTAAAGCGAGTGGGTGGGAGAATGTGGCCGATCACATGATGTAGGAAAATGAAGTAGATTATTGCAGAACGAGGCTATCATCCAAAGAAAATTCATGCAGCTTACTTACAGGACACAGAGTTCGTTGGCACAAAATGTGTTAAATACTTCCATTTCCTTGTCAAACAGCTCAGCCTAAACGCTTCAAATACCACTAAAGTGTAGTGCAAAGTACAGTCCATCCTCTCCTGCAGATGGAAGGATGCCAACATCAATCTTCTGGTTACTCTTTACATTATCAGTGACAACAACGAGTGAGTCGAAACGTTCAAGATATTTCTTGAATATGATTTCATAAAACTCTCACTATCACTGAAGCATGTGAGAAGATTTGACATGTAAAACGTCTTATGAAGCTTACGGATTACTGTATTTCTAGTATCTATTCTTCGTTTCCCACTGATCAGAAAAATCTGGTTGTCCTCTGTGAAGAGACGTCCTTTTCATTATTAGATAAGTGGTAGTGTTCCCCAAGGATCTGTTATTTGTCGACTTCTTTTTCTTACAAGCACAATGCAACTGCCTATTATTAGAGAACACCTAAATTTGACGGCACAGTTCAATATTAAAAGTTTTGACAGAATGTAGTTTTTATTAGCGTTGATCAAAGAATTTGTATAAATACATGTTGTTCACTTGAAAAAAACTCTCTCTTGGTTATTCACTGCAGACGAAGCGGAAGGGACGTATACAATACATTTATTTTTCCTAACGATGACGATATGAATTTTGAAATTGTACTCGAGAATTTCAAACTATATTGTTCTCAAAGAACTAATGTGACTCTCATGAGATATAATTTTTTGACTTACTGACAATCAGAGGGTCAGTAATTTGATGATTTTGTCACGGAGCTAAAGAAACGAAGTGCTGAATGCCAATTTGGAACTTTAAACGAGGAACCCATACGAGATGTGATAGTTTGTGGAACTAACGATACACAGGCTGCTCTAACTCTAGAGAAAGCAGTTGGATATTGTCAGGCATCAAAAGAGACCAGAAAACACATTAAGGAAATGCAGACTGCTCCTTCCTCTGTTAAAATAGTTGAGAAACACTTAAATCATTCTTCAGACAAGGAAAAAGTCATTTTAAAATGTAAATTTTGTGGAGGGAAAAAATTGGCGAGAAAAGTGTCCAGCATATGGCAAAAGGTATAGAAATTGTCATACACTTCATCACTTTAATAAGTTTTGTTCAGCTCAGAAACAAGAAAAGGAAGTTAGACATGTTCAACTGCATATTCCAAATGACGATTCTGGCGACTCATTTGAATTCTTTATTAGTACTATTAATGACTGCCATGATACCTCCGTGAATAGTCAAAACGGTGATTGGAGTACTCAAATCAAGGCTAATGGAACTTTTATTAGTTTTAAATTAGACACTGGAGCACAAGGCAATGAACGTTGTATTGAAAAGTCTTTTTCATACTCTCAATGAGAATCCAGCACTGAAGTTGACAAAAGTGAAACTTACGGCATACAATGCAAGTAGCACTTCCGTGCTGGGCAAAACAGAGCTTTCATTGCACCATAAACGTAAAGACTTTGTTCTTTCGTTCATAGTAACAGTTCAAAGTGACTCCCCTCCGATCTTAGGTTTAAATGCATGTCAGACAATGGAGTGGTTCAACGAATAATGGCTATTGAGGATAATTCTTCTTTCTTTAAGAAGCATTCTGATTGTTTTGGTGAATTAGGGACACTGCCTAGGGTTCATACTATTTACTTTGACAAAATACTACTCCACCGAGACGTGTGCCTGTTCTCTATTCAAATATGAATACAACAGTAGAGAAGATATAAGCCCATGCATATCAAAAAAATTGGAATACATTAATCGAAAGTTTTTAAGATGATAATGACAGTCAAGAATAGTAACATACGTAAATGCAAAAGGTAAGTACCGTGCATCTTATTGTTGAAACGTTCCATACAGGATTTGAACTTCCCCTCCCCATCTTGAGTAAGGCTGGTTGCAAGGAATAGAGTTATTAAATACTCCGGTTAGTTCAAGTAATATATTATCTGGAAAATGGCACCCACAAATTAGTCATAATGAAACAAACTGAAAAGTTTATTAATCAACGACAAGCAAAAGTTTTTAAGTGACAAAAGGTTTATAGAATGTCGACGTGTAAATACAAGAAACCTCACTATCTGCCTTCAGGATATAATGTTCATCATCACGAGGAGTCTTTTAGGTGAGAATGTGCGATAGAATGAAGTTGGATGAAAAGTTCTAGTTGTAGGATACTGGCAGATCTGCTGCAGTCACACAGATGTTACACTATGTTGTTCTTATCATGTCGTATAAAGAAAGATGGACCTTATAGTAAATATATACATTTCTTCTGTTACTGAGGTTGTCTCTATTAAAGTAGTGCTATCATAAGAATTATAGTCGTTCCATATCACAATATTCAAAATGCCACAAATGACTTGGAGCTGTAGCACTAGAACCAGAAAACATCACCTTAGTTTAAACAAGATCAAGGCCCGCACGAGGAAACCTTTGAAGGAGTTTTAAGGAAGCACCAGCTATCGTTTGCTCCTAGCCGCACAAGCTGTTGGATATTTCCCCTTTAAGATCCCTATACGCTATTTGAATCGTGGTGAAATTATCTTGGACTTGATTAAAAAGGAACCTGTTTCATCGATTTTCAAGAGGCTGACGTCTTCTGCAATGAAGGGGGCAATGTGATGATATAATATCGACCTAAGACTGCATACTTTTCCTCATTTCTTTTAAGTTACAGGAGTCAAACTTAATATACTGTTATACAACACGAGTATTGCTGCTTCTTGGAATCTGGTAGTCTTTATTAAACACAAGTTGAACTCAGTTACAGAAAGCAGATAAGTTAGGAGTTCCTTATATACAGTGACTTAGATGTCATCATCAAGCAACCCACGGTACGGTTACAATTTCTTGTGAACGCGCTCTTCGGCAGAATGTGAAAGGCTCTGCTGTAAGAAACACCATGACTGACCACTCTGCAAGAGATGACTCCTTCGAATTCGAACCTCTCTCCTACCTCATATTTTATATTACATCAAACAACGGCTTATGTATCATCGATCATCTACGGATGTTAAATCCCAAAAGTGACCAACGTTTGGTATCAATAATCTGCATTCTAGAAAATGATGTAATGTCGTTTTAAAAGACAGTTTCCCCAACATTTATTGACATGCGCCTTCAAAAGTTGCATCTTTGTTCCTAGTGTGTTTACCTACACGTTTTTCAGGGCTTTTTAATGTCGATTTTAAATCGGATATCAAATGAACGATGCAGTGTTTTATATTCATACCGTTACCCCACTTGTGGTACATATTCCAAATAATGCGACTTATCACTTGAAGTGAGACGGAATCCCTTTTTCCTACCTGAATTGATGAAATGACTGAATACTTCAAAGTGCAAGGAATTCCTGGTTTCCAGTATTATTAGATAGCAAGGCTTAGCACTTGAATTGACAGGGAAGTCCGCGTTTCCTACCTCAGTTGCTGAAATGACTTAATACTTCAAACGACAAGGAATTCCCGGTTTCCTGTTTTATTTAATAGCACGACTTAGTGCTTGAAATGGCAGTAAATTCCGCATTTTTGTATTACAGTCGGGATATAGAAGGTTATTGGAAAGCTGTGCGACAAGAGATTTGATTTCTAGATAACCTTAATTAAATAGCGCAATTATTTGTCAACCAGAGACGTGTTTCGGTTCACTCTCATCAGTCTATTTCCGTACATAGAGCAATATTACAAAAGTGAGCAAGCCTATTTATAGTAAAAAAGAGAGGAAAGGATTTATCTAAACGAAAAAGTGTCACGCAAATCTAAAACAATCTCAAAGAAAACAGAAATTCCTTCTGGCGACAAATTAAGGACTTTATATTTTTATGTATACTGCCTCTAGAACTGTCAAGTGTCAATGTGTGCCGAAAGCCTAGTCACAACTGATTTGACCCTTGTTTGTTTTGCACTTTTGCTAGGACTGCTGGTGATGAAATGCCCTGTGAATCTGAGATTGCCTTATATAGGACACGTCTCTTCAAAGTTTGAAGATCAGAAATGTAAAGCCGTTAGAAGTTGCTTCAGAGCAGGTCAATCTCGAGTAGTATTTACAGCGCACATAATGTTGCTAAAGCTCTGGCAGGATGTTATTCCTGCTGATCAAACTAGTAGAATAATAATGATTTTTTTTGTGACAGTGCAAATTAAGGTACGTCGGAGGAACTTCTAAAAGACTTTGAGACAGGATATCGCAGCACATGCCTTCAGTGCTCAGAAATGAGACTGAAAAACGCCAGCAGCCCGGACGAAAATGCAAAGAAACAAGTTTCAAATCAATTGCGACTCGGCTATCGGCACACATTTACTATCCAACTTTGAATGTTACTGGTTCCAATAAATACGTCTATTTATTTTAGTAATGTTGTTCTTTGCACGGAACAAGACTGACGAGAGTGCAACGAAACGCGTCTCTGGTTGACACATGATTCCGCTATTCAATGTTATCTACAAAGTTTGCAGTTCCAAACCTGTCTTCAGATCTAATTCAAAAATTAACACTTGAGCTTAAATCCAATATTCGGCGTCGGTTTTTTGCAAAAATCGGATTTTCCGCGATTACAGCTTGGCTACCAGAATATTATGTGATGTAAAACTGTAAGAAAATTATCAACAGCTTACTTTACGTCAGTAGATAGAATTACCAATATAGCCACGAAGTATTGAGGCATGATCACGATCATTATATTATTTTTCTTTCAGAAAATTCATACATCTTGTATTTTCGGGGAAATCTTGAGTTCTTAGGTACAGGTAGAGTACTGGAATCTAGTGGTTTCAGACTTGAGCTCTAAGTAGAGCCCAGCGCAGTAATGCATTCAGGGAAAGAGTTCAACCACCTTTCCCTCCACAAAATAAAACAGGTAAACTGCAGGAACAAAATAAGGAAATCATAGAAACTTTGAATATGAGGGAAGCAGTGAAAGGCCTCTACCTATCGCAGTGGAGCACGTGACGGGTACGTA
>JAAAKL020012694.1:0-12894 GCA_010016065.2 Carybdea cf. marsupialis auct. non (Linnaeus, 1758)
ATCAATGAAACTTATACCCAACTGTGTTTTCAAAATAGCCAATCAGAACTCTGACTGCCAGATTGGTGTTGTTTTGATTAATCAGTGTCATGGTTAACCGAAGAGGCCTAAATGTAACGATTTTCTTGCTTTGATGCGGACATGATTAAGCAGCATGTTTCATCCTGTATTTGCAAGGAGACAAACCTCGGGCTTCAAAATCCAAAGACTACTAAGCAGTGTGACTCTTGCTTGAAAGCCCAGACTGTGCCAAACAGATGACCGCTTCCATATAATAGGTAAAGCTAGATCTGCTTTTCAGTTGGCCGTTCTAGAATTCATTGATCCCTTTTCAACTTATATTCTGTATTCCCTTTACATATATTTGTACTCTGAGGAGTATCAGACGAAAAAGCTTTTTAAATACTAAAATTAATTTGCTATTTCGTGCAGTTTTATTATTCTGCACAATCAACAAACATTTTAAATACCATTCATAAGTTTTATTTTTCAAAGCAAGAATCAGGTAACTCTGTAATATAATTTTCATACACTATAAGGTACCCAGACAGACATTCTGGGTTATCAGCTGGAATATTAAATGACTCTGTTTATAACGCATACCTTCAAAGAACTAACCACAATGTCCTGCTTGTTTGTGAATACTTAGTTTGACACCTACATTGTCGACTCATTAGCAAACTAGTTATACGTGTTAATATACCTTTACTGGTTTTCGCTCGATGCTTGTTTCCACTTATTTCTCCTTTATATAATATGTGTTTACGCACATTGCATTTAAGTGGCATTAGATACGGCGGGATCATAGAAAATGTAAAAAATGAGGCTGCCTCATAAAAGTCAAGAATACATGGCACCTCCACGTGTAATGATGACTATCGTCACTCACTTTTGAATACATAATGACTAGTGACTACTGTTGATGAGGACTGACGCTGATTGTTGAGATACAGATTATTTTTTAAACTAGATTTTGCCTTCGGGTGTTATTCATATCAATATTTTAGACCTTCCAAATTGCTAATATTCATTATAAGTTATAAATAAATAGTTTCTCTTCAGATCATGTCTACAATAAAGTACGTTCATTGTGTAGAAGTGAAAGTTCCCTTAAAACGTTATTTAAAAGAAACTTTTATCCAATAACGGGCTTTCAAAACGCGTTATTTTTAACAAAATTAACATGTAAAACCCATTGCTACTTAAGAAGACTGCATATGCGTAACACTAGCAATGGGATTGTATAAACGGCTTTACATGGTTGAAAAATAGGGGTGAAGTCCCCGGTGCCCATAATATATAATGTAAAATATTAGGATATTGCTCACTCTGGCTGGGCAATAGGCTACGCTCGAAATCGAGTATGCCACCAAAAAAAATTTAAATAGATTTTGTAACAAAGAAGGGGACCCTAGTAACATCACTTTTGATTAGCGTGAAGCAAACTTAAAACTGGTGCGCAACAACCCAACTTTCCTAAGAGTTCTGAACGATCAATATGTCTACACATCGTACTTTCGTCTATGTCCCTTTTAAATTACCTACGTCCCGAGAGAAGGCGATGGAGTACTTACATCATATTTGATAGTAAGTAACAGCATGGTGAATAAAAGACAGAAAACAATAGATAAGCGCACTTTCTGACTATAATTCATTTTAAATTTATCTTATAGCATGATGCTTAAAGTCATAAGCGTACATTTTCAACGACCACAGAATGCATAATCAAAACCATGACAGGAGCAAAATGATTTGAAACGTCTTCAGGATTCTATGGCATTCTCCTTCATATAGTCCCCACTTTCAAGCATAACAGAAATACCGTACTGGTGCTAAAGCAACTTGTGCGGTGTGTACTGCAACCCTTCTCCTTATTTCATGGTCAGAATAAAAACAGAAATAATGGATCGCTTGTTACTTCACAACATCATGGAAGATAATAGGAACCTGAGATGGTGGGCTTGCTCTATTAGGCCGTCAACTTTAATTGTAGGAGAGGAAAGACTTTGCTTCTATCTTCTATTGGCACAAACGATAGCCCTTTCATTGAAGCAATTGTTAAGTAGACGGAATTGCTTAAAGAGAAATTGCTCTTGATGGCCAAAGATCAAGGCTGGTGGTAGCCTGTCGGTTTCGCTTAAACCAAATAGGATTGCAAAGAGGCATTATCACTTCATTGTGTACTCACCAGATAGGTATCTTGATCGTCATCTACAGGCCATCCGTTTTTCACCTAAAGTAAAAATGAATAAATAAAATTTAAGCCCCAAAATATCAGTCGTTGTGCATGCGATAGTATGTCTCCTACGACAATAAATTAGAAATTCGGGTAGCAGGTGGTATGGGTAAATGAATTGATCCTCGATGCTCATTCGGTAACAAGATCTCAACAAATGCAAAACATCCGTCGGTCTGTTTACAAAAAATGCCTTCTAACCCTCGGAATTTGCTTCCATATCGACAAGGCAGCATTTTTGTTATCATAGCGCAATAACAAGCGATATCAGATCTACCCTGAATGAATATTTAATGCAGAACTAGCACCTCACAGATAGATTAATAAGACCATAATCTGGAATGGTTTATCTTCAAAAACTCCAGTGACGTAATTGTGTAAGATAGCTGCCACATGGTTGCTTTTCTTACAAAGGATTGATGACATTAGATACATTGCTTGTTCAATATGTACAACCGCAGTGAAACAAAAACCAACTAAAGCCTCTATGCCTTCTTGAATAAAACGTGTGGCCTAAAAGACTGCCCATGCGTCAACAATAGCAAAAAGGACTTGCGTTTACAAATTTCTATTAGTAGAAAACTTTTGTCATCAGCAAATTTGTACACGTAAGAGTTTCACATATTCTTCAAACGAAGTCCCCTTCCTGTCCTAGACCATAGGGAGTCAATGTGATCAACTGGCAAAAAAGTTGCTCAAAAGATCTTAGTTCCATATCTGCGATATTCAAAGTGACAATCATGGATAGAGAACTGATGAGGGAAAGCACTGTACTGGGGATTGAGAAAATATCAATATAATAGTCCGTGCTTCCCAAAGGCCGGTACAGAATAGTTTCTTTTTGTGGCATTCTTTTCCTCGTTAAAATATCTCTATATTTTCCACAGAATTACAAATTGCCAAAGTCAAGAATATCAATTTTTTCAATGGCTCACATACTTCAAAATCATGCGAATGAAGGGGTGCAAGATCAGATATCGGCCCACTCCCTTTTCCTGCACAATTTTTTCCTTCATTTTTTGCATTAAGGAAGACATTAAATAACAGGAATTATGTAACATATTAACTCATATTTTCTGACTGCATTGAAAATTCTCCATATATATTCCATTCCCCTTCAGTAGTATTTAGATTTGTTTCAACTCACACTATTACAGGAATTAAAAGCTTTCATTTATATAAACTATTGGTTTCTATGATTGCATCTGCACAACTGTAAAACATCAGCTACTAATACATCAGCTTTTCATTTACTACAGCACCGGAGTTCTTCATGAACTAATTTCTGTGTTATCGCCACGCCTTTAGTGCTGCAAGCACTAAACGTTTCCCTAATCCTTGAATTTACTACTTGGTTGTTGCGTTTAACCCATTTACTGATCAATTGGTCGACTGATCAATTGGTCGACTCAAAATACATTCATCAATTGGTCGACTCAAAATACATTCATACTCATTCATTTACTGGTTTAGTTACTCCTATAATCATTCATTGATTACCATGATCAAATTCCGAACAAAGTGCTATGAACAAGCGAAAATACTTCGAGACAAATATTACACAGCACAGGCGGTGGTCATGATTGTAACATACGGTTATTTTGCATCATAACTTCGAGCGACACAATCAAGATGACGAGCAATACTGAGAATTTTATCTCAGTACTTTATGGCATTTCTTAAAAATAACAACGTATTGCTAATATAAAGATCATACATAAACATGGAAAACAGCATCGAAATACTCGTTGTCAACTGTAAAATTCTACAGCTACTACGCTCGCAGGAAAAATCCAGTTTAGTCGTAAACTAATCAATTTAAATTTTCCTTCTTACTAAAACTTTACAGTTGCCTGGAATGCTATATTGTGGAGTTTCACTTGTTGTGAAATGACGTTCACGAAAGTGTTACAGAAAAAGCGGTCAGACTCCATTCAGAACTGATACAATATTTATACAACGTTTCCTGGTAAGGACAGTGCAAATATCAGATGAACTTTCTAGGCGCCAATGTACACTCATTGCTACGAAAAGTGGTCTCAGATCTCCCCACCTGGCACAGACCGTACGGTTATCGGAAAAGACCCTAAGAGGTTACTATGACAGGTGCATTAGGACTTATATGAAATGGATAACGACCTCGTGGCAATCGTTCACAAAAATCAGCTGCCAGCATATTACTGTAAGTAATAAGGGGGCTAGAGCTTTTTACAAACAGTTGAGAGGTTAAGTAGCAAGGCTTAGAAGGTTTTTTTAGATATCTTCAGTCTCTTATCTCTGCGACAAGTTAAGTAAAATACTGACGACCCTCATTGTTGCTTAACGCCTGTCTAATCTTCATCATTGATGAAGGGTTTCTTTTCTTTCTAAATTGAAGAAAACGCCATGGGAAAATTCTACTATACAAACAAATTTTTACCCTAATAGCTATTAAGTACCGATTGAACATAATGACTACATTCGCTTTTAAGCTACCCTTTGTGTACGTGTCTACACTTGCGTGAAGCGACGCAATACATATCGGTAACTTATATGGCGATGGTTTCCAACACTCACCAAAATTCCTGGGAGGGAGAGAAAATTGCAGGGCATTGCGATGAAAGACTCCAACAAATTTTCACGTTCTTATTTCTAGAATTTCTACAGATGGTTGGACTTAGTATGTAAGTTGCTTTTGAGATGCAAAAACACAGATGTTTGCTTTACAGATTCGTTTTCTACAGAAGGGAGCACGAAACAGTCTGGGCTAAACTTTCTGGAAAAATCTGGGTATTAAACCAGCACATCTTGTGGTCCACCTAGACAGGGCGCGATAAGTTTAAGTTGCTAGATAAAGAGAAAATCGAAAACATCAGCACTCGTATTAAGTCTGGTCTGTGACAAAGATCGGCACACTCCTTCTACATAACAGTATTCGGGGTACAAGCACAAGAAAATGGCGTGCCAAAGTTCTGCACCTGTGCAAATATCCCAGACACTTTCTTATTTAAGCTCGCAACTATACACTGGATGATGTTTAAATTTATCATGTCTTGGTTAACTCCATATTCGTTGCAAGCGTTCTAACACTTTCGAGTTTATCAATAACCTGTGAAAATAAAACAAGTAGGAAACAAATGGAATGCCTAGGATGTCAAAGTGCATCGTATCCATTTTCAAATTTCATCGTCCACGATGACAATTTTTAAAACGTTGAAGTGTTTTAACCGTTAAAACAAACACAGAAGCCCTTGTACACAAATTTGCGTATACGTATGCAGACATCTGTTTTCAAATGAAATCAAAAATCAACCAAATTGTCAGCTTTCAAGTCGGCTTAGCAAATTTCATATGTTTTCAGTGATCGTTATTGGTAAACATTGCAATGACACCAACGTTTATGAGGAGCAATCAGCTATTACCCGTGTAATCTAGCATGGTAAGTCTCCTTCTGGATTACAGCCTCGTTATTACGCATACCTCCAGTATTTGCGCGAGTTCCGCTTCTACTTTATCCTTTGCTCTGTGGTGGTAAAATAGTTTGGATACTCACTACTTGGGCCATAGCTTTAACTAAAGTATATATTAATTGGAAATCTACCACAAGTTATTAGTTTGCAAGTTTGCATATATATGGTTAAGAACGTCCTTAAATATAAAGTGAGGTGTTGATGACAATAATGTGGTCTCAAGATGCTGACCTACCAATCATATCTATTATAGATTGGATGTACCTTGTGCCACTGCTGCTACTGCTCAATAGGTGTTTCCCATTCGAAAGACGTTTCCCCCTAAAATCCTTGCATACAGAGTAGTAGAGACTCGCGACTGAGGTACACCCGGAAGGAAACTTCCATTCAATCATGGGCCTCCTAAGTTTCCAGTAGTTCTGAAATTTCTCCCAATCGTATCTGAGAACGCCCAATACAGCTGTACACACTCAATATCCACTACGGTTACAACATATATGAGCAAACCCAGTTACTTACCTCCGAAACATCTGGAGTACTCATGTTCAGCATATTAAGCTCATACTCATCCATAATACTATCTGTTTCAGAAAAAACATCAGACGTCAAAGATGCTGTAGACCCTGGCTTGAATCCATCTGGTGTATTCGACCTCACCGCCCAAAATATATCTTCGCTATCTTTGATATCATGAGTTCGTAAACCACCTGTGCTACCACTCAAAATTGCACTTCTTCGCCTTTGAGAGCTCAGGTCATGGTTAACTGGAATCTGACTATGTTTCTTGTTTGCGAGTAGGTTACCAGATGAATTTGACTTTTTTCTACTTATCGACATAGAGGTTAATCTGGTTGGGGGTAGATGGAGATCTGAGCCTGTTAGTTTTCTTGGAGAGGTCCTGCCTCTTTGAAAAATGGCTTCCTTGCTTGCTCTTGGAATATTGGTTTCCTCTAATATAGATTGTATGGGAGAACTACAGCTGGCTGGTCGAGGTAATCCATTTGCAGAATCGGGTACATCTAAGAGGTGATAACGGAAGGAAGCACATAAGATAGATATTGGCTAGACACGGGGTTGGTATTAGAAAGTGGAGAAAACACCTGAAAAATATCGGTAAAGGCAGTAAAAATATTTATATTGCATATTTATCCCCAACATTAGAACAGCAAAAAGGAGGGAAACAATTCAGTTAGATTTATGAAGAGCCTAATGGCCCTGCATCTGGAGGTCGCGCCTATATTCGGACTTCATAAGAAGCACACTGCCACGAAACAACCTTGTGCTGCCCCGCTACACGCTTAAAAATAAAAGTGATGTATCAACTAGTACACAGATATAGATGGCACCTAACGACAGCTGCCTAAAGTAATCTCATCGTCCACGTAGTTAGATAGCAACCTACCAAGAAGCAGTATGAAGCCTCCCTTTTTAACAACACAAATACTACTCGTATCAAAATGATTTTATGAATAAGCAAGTAAAACAAGGTAAGACGTGGTAAAATTTTCTCAGGCAGCTATAGTATTTTTTTGAATTTTAAAATCTGATCGTAACTTTAAACTACGTACGAATTCATTTATAAGGTAATCTTGAAAGGGATCGCTCCCGTCCAGCTCCTGAGATTGATTGATGACAAAATGTATATGGGATGTTGGCGCTTTCTTGCAGTAAGACCAGACGTTTGGTACGGTTTACTGTTAGTTGTCCGGTCAAGATTAAATAAATGCCTGTTGTGCTCCATAGTTTATGGCAACTAAAACGTCCTACAACGCACTGCTTCCTATTCAGGATTCCGACACCAAAGATGTTCGAGTATAGGTCCACGCAATAGAGACATGATTCATTACATTCTGGAACAATTTCCTACAAGATAACATGCATACATTGAATAAGATATTTTACTTAATGTTTCCTTTAAAAAACAGTTTTAAGACACCGCTATATCAACCATCCAGCCTCAGGCTGGACATAAATGTTATGTGGAACGTGGGCGTCGAAGAGGAGTCAGTACCCAGTTATATCAAAAGTTACCTGACGAAAATCCAGCGTTAGTTCTTTCCACCGTTATCTGACAAACAGAGTGAGACCTTAAAATGAGAAAATGGATAGAGAAAATGATAAGCAGGGACGAACTTCTAAAATACCTATTGATACTTCTAGCCCCTAAATCCATCCAACATAGTTAAATACCGCTGTCGTTAGTAACGTTTAAAAAAGCAATACGAGAACCGGTGGTAATGAATAAGAAGAAACGAAATGGTGAACGAAATGGAAGCCAAACAAAGAAAACTCTGAAGGAAAAAGAGAGAACGATCGTCAAGCAAAACGGGAAATATTGTGCTTGCATATCATAAGCAGGTACAGACGTAGTAAAATTTGCACAGGCAGCTATAGTACTTCTTTGAATTTTAAATCTTATCGTAGCTTAACCCTGGTCAAACTGGAAACACTTTCCTTAACGCTTCTTGGTACAACCTTAAAACCAAAAACAGTGCAGGGTGCCACAGCACCTCTGTGCTTTCCAAGCAACGAAGGTGTCGTTGGGCAAATGGGAATCGTATCGTGATAGAATGCAGTATATAATATATATACATAATACATGACATTCCTTTGCATCTTATAAGTTACTGCTTTTACTGTCTTGCAGCTGCAGTGGCAATTACACAGCTTAGTGACGTCATTAACAGAAATATTGTTCCATTTACTTGTATGTGATAAACATCAGAAGTTGGTTGCCCATTGTTTTCACTGCGAAGCCGTGATCTTCTCAGAACACGTGTCTAATGTACATGCGAAAAACACCACTTTAGATAAGCGGAATCTGTGACACCACGGTTAACCGTTGCATTAGAGCAATACTATAAAACACTGCAATTTTTAGATCCTTACATATTCATTACGTTTGCTTAATTTTGTTTCTTCATTTTGTTCGGTATCACTGCCAGAACAACAGCTTCTAGATACCGCACTGTTGACACGAACTCGCAGGAACCTGGCACTAGATCAAAACAGGTTATACCACTTCGCATACCATTCGCAGAATTGTAAGGAGTCGTAAAAATTCAAAGTAATAATTTTGGGGAAATTTCACCCACCATACTGTCCTCAAGATTTAGCACTTTGTTACTGTTCAGTTATTTCCCTAAGGGTGCAAACTTCATACTTTCGCACTATCCTTTACTAGAGTGGACCAGCCCTTTTTCATTGCAGTGTCGCTTACCACGGGACGGAGTAATCACCTGTTCTTCAACCACTTCAGTTTGCCAACTCCACAGTTCAGTACAATTCTTCGTACTTTGAATGCTATTGAAGGTTGGGCAAAGGCGCTTGCCTTCTCTCATATGTCAAGTTACCATTAGTAGATTCTATAACAGGTGTGCATAGAAATTTCAGAACCACTCGACTGCAATATAACAAAATGCTGGGGAAGGTTTAAAAACCAGTTATGCTACAATTCACCAAGCATCGGGCGACATGCACCTGAAATATCGCAACTACAGGTGCCAACTGTAGACTATCGATACTCGTGCAAGCGTTGTTTCCAGTTTCTCCGGGGTTTCTAGTCCATATTACAATTGCAGATTCATGCATATCATTTCTTAAGCGACAATCTGGACACCTACTTCATTCATTGAAGCTACTTTCAGAGGGGTAGTGGAATAATAAATGCTAACATTCTTTGTCATATTTCAGGTAATTGATAGCCTTCAGGAATTTTCCTGGTACTATTGGTACGTGAATATTAAAGGTAGCTGGAAATGCTGACTCCTTCAGGGTGGGGAGAAGGTGTAAAGTGAAATAAAACTTTTCATATTTCAAATAAAAAACACGACATCATCTATCACATCGCAGTTTAAGATGTCAATTGCCTTCCCTTTGGATGGCCACAACAAAATAATCTTCTACATCTGCTGAAACTAGAGCATATAGTACAATACAAGACTTTTTCGCGATTGACTTGTATTCTCTACAATCATAGAACAATACAAATTTCTGGTATTACCTGCTCGACTGTCTGTTCATTCTCGTTTCTGCAAAAACCAGTCGCTTTCTCCCAATCCGCAGCAAATCAAAAACGTCCAGAGGTGAATGACAAACATAGTGGGATAAATTTTCTACGTAAATTCCTGTCAAAGAGACAAAATTTGCAACGTATCGATAAAATTCTTCAATATCCAACAATACACAATTTACGACGATCTTATTATTTTGTAGCAGTGTGAAGTGTAACCATCTGTCACCTGCAGCCTGAGTTTCCATCTGCTGAACAGTCCTCAGGCCTTTCTCAATTCATATGAGCAAAGAAAAAAAAGCAAATATTAAGTTTGCAACAAACGAAACAAACCTAAAATTCTAAAAATCGCCAATATTTGTTGTGAATAGATTTGTCCAGAAATTCTTAATCGATAAACACGTTTAATCAAATACCTGATTTTTCCAACTTCAATTAGTCTTGTTCATTTTTGCATTAAAGTGATGAAAAAACGAACTTTCCGTACCGTACCGTCGCACCAATCTTCTCTTTCTTTCTTACCTGTATTTATTTACCATATTCTTTCAATGAACATTTCTTATCAATATTTAAGTTATATATACAGTAATTCTAAACACAGTAAGAAATTTACCATTGTCCTTATCTCTATCAGACTAGTATTGAAAGACAGATGATGTTCACCACGATAATAATGATACTTACGATATATCTCGCTTGAATAAGGAAACGCTGATGGGGATGCTCCTACGGACACTTGAACATGCCTCGAATAGCTAAATCAAGAAAATATATTGTTGAAATTTTCGAATAGACTCTTCGTGCGACCTTTTCCTTTTAATGACTCTGGGTAATCCCTAGGAAAATTTACGACCAGAATCCTTTTGAGGAAAATGTGATTTGATGTCCAACTTTTCCAACGTTCTCGATCAAGTCTTGATTATTCGTGTATGAAACACAAGTCGTTAACTTACACAAAGAGAGGTTTTCAGAACTACAGCATACATTCAGTGTATGCTCCTTCTCATTACTACTTTATTACAATCAAATAAACCTGTGAATTATCAAGTGAGAGTACATACCTAATTTGGGGTCTTCTCTTATAAAAAGCTCCAATTTTGGGTTAGAATTCAGGAGATCGTAGATCTTCTCTTGGTAAATCTGCATGTACGCACATACCACCTATTTTAGAATAAGTATGTTAATGGTAAGGCCAGATTGAATAACGTGGTAGGGTCAAAATTGCTTACAACGATATAATACAATGCAAATCACCTAATTTTCTACTGAAAAGAGCGAATACGAAACGTCCCGTAGTGAAGAAATCTAACAATAAAGATGTCAAGATTTGATCAGAGGGAAAATGACATCTGGCAGTTATGATATTCACAAGTAAGCTTGAAATTATAATTCCATTTTGTAGGGGCTCTTTTACAGGCGCTTGCAGTCCAGGAAGGCAACATCATACTACAAGAAGTTGACCTAACCTTGGTTAGATTAAAGTACGGCTGCTGAGCCTTGAGTCGATTATGGCCATGACATAGCCTTTTTCACATCTTACTTTTAGTATAGAATTCACAGCCTGCAATTTATATACCAACAGAAGCTATGGTCTATCTAAAACTAAGATCTTAAACATAGTCAATAATGAAGACAAGCTCTATCTGCCTCTCAAGCCTGTTGAACCACATCCACTTATATTATTTCTCATGTTCAAATAATTTGGAATCTATCTATCTTGACTTGGCTTCTATACCATTGTGAACAAATTAGTGACACAGTACTAAAAACTCAAAAGTCTTTCTATGTCCGTTTCTTATGAATAAGGAGAGGACAGAACAAAATATATTTAAAATTTCGGTTTCCATTAGCAGGTCAAAAACAACAGCGGCACCGGCTACTATGATTTTCCTCCCGTTCTAGCTGAGGGATGAAGATACTGAGGGATATTTAGGATCCTAAATAAACGGGACGCATCTTTTCAAGAAATAGGGGTAGGAACCTTAAATTTAGTAAGCTGTAACTCAGATCAAATGGAAGACAAAGTTGTCTACATCATCGTTATGGTTATCACAATCATATTTAATATCATTATCATCGTCGCCGTCGTACTCATCATCATCGTCATCATCACCATCATCACCACCATCGCCGTCATAACTGACATATTTACGTCGGGGCATGAGCGGATTACACGACTTTCTTCATGCCTGTCTCTAACTAAGCCCCGTATTGTGCATCATCTCGATCAATCATTAGTGCTTATTAAGAACGGTTTAGTTTCATGTCTTTCGGCGGCTACACCTTCCTTCTTTAGCTTCAACAGCTATTTCTTTACATTTCCTCACCATAATGCAGTTCCCGATGCTATCTAGGCCCAAGGGTCACCTTGGTTCCGAAGAATATTTTCTAACTTTTAAGGTGACATTAAAAATACATCTGGCCAGTATCATGTAATTGCGCTTCTATTCCAGTAAGTCAGCGTCTCCACTGTGAGAATGCGTTGTCTGCCAACGGGTATCACGAGCTTGGAATAACATGAAACATTTTCAGTTAAAGTAGTTATAGTACTATAATAATACCACGTGTTGTTCTTCCCCATACTTGTAAGTGTCCATTTTGTCTCGCTTACGTTCTACAAATGCATGTTCTCCTTTCGTATTTACTAGTGGGTCAATTTCTTTCCAATCAAATGGGGCTCGGTGAGTGATTCGGTATGGCGGAACTATGACCTGGTACTGTAAGAGAGAAACTAATATGGATAGGAAATGGGTGAAAAGCACCTTTCAAGCTACATGATTTCAACGATTTTGTAAACCTCAGAGAGCTCCAGGCACAACGACTCTTTGGTACTTTCCAGATACCCCCCACCACTATTGTTCAAAACTGCATTGAAAAAAGTAAACCCCACCACCTTTTCCAGATACCCCAGCCCTAAACCTAACCCTAACCGTAACCCTAACTGTAACCCTAACCCTGTGGAAAAGGTGTTGGGGGGATTCTGTCTCTGAATGTGGCGGTGGGGGGTATCTGGAAAAGTGCCGACTCTTTCATGTGTCAACCTACTTTATAACTGTGATTCCTGTCTTCGGATATTCTTGCAAACAATCGATTCACAATACAAGAGAGCATTCCATCAGGAGCCATAAGGGAGTAGGTCTTTCCTAAGATTAACAGAAAGCTGAGTAAGATTACATGACACTTCAAAAAATGTAAGC
>JAAAKL020012695.1:0-12893 GCA_010016065.2 Carybdea cf. marsupialis auct. non (Linnaeus, 1758)
CGTTTTGTAAAGATGTGGAATAATATGTTCTTCGAATCGCAATTGGAAGGCCATTGAAAATTTTCGCACCTTCGAAGGTGAATGATTTTTTAAAAATTCAGTTTTTGCTTTTGGAATAGTTAACAAAAAACTGTTTTTACGCGTTCCATGGTTGCGGGATTGGAGATTACATTTATCGCTTAGTTCCTGTATCGACTCTCCCAGTAGGCATCTTAAAATCTCTCATGCTCTCTTATGCCGAAGGTTCTGGATTGTTGGGACTGTAGTACTGGTGATCTTTTTTGCGGTGCAATTTATAAAATGTACCATTACTTTCCCTCAACATATCAGTTACTTAAAGGATTTAAAAAGTTTATACTAAACGTTTATATGGATACTAAACTTCTCTTTCCACTGTTTACTGCTTTGATTTCAATAATTCAATACAAAGTTATTTAAAATGATTTGAATCGTGTTTTATACTCCAATTGAAGGCGTATAAAAGATCTACAGAATTTGCTACCACCAGCCTGACTGACTAACAAGTATATAATTATATAAAAGACCTTGAGATAAAGCTGTAAGGCTTGGTGTTAAGGGATTGCGAACATATAACATCACTACGATGTCCATTAGTTTTGTAACTTCTGTTACCCCAGTAATACCTTCTAATCACGTGGCTACACCCTGATCAATAGAAGCGATTAAAGACCCCAAAGCACCCTCATGGCCTACAAATTGGAATCACTATCAAATTCGCCAGTCTTCCATTGATTTTCTCTTCTTATTGCTGGGTAGTTATTCCATTTATGTAAAGACTTTTAGTCGCTGATATTAGCGTATGTAGGGAGCCCCCTCCACTCAATTTCATTTACAAAATACGTGGATGACCTTTTCGTCTGAAATGGAATTCATCGTTATCTTGGTATTTAGACTCGCATTTCGTGTATTTGCTTTAATTTTGGCAATGAAATAAAAGACACTTTTGCATCGCTTTTCCCAAGCCAAACAGAAATCGATAGAAATTCCAGCGTTAGGTTAGAGCTTATTCTCGTGAGGGCTGTACCTACATTTGCAGTCTGATTTTGGTCGGAGGAAAAGGACCGCCTCATGAACTTACCCACTCTACCCAGGAAATTTTATGGTTTCACAGGTAGGACTGTTAGCAGTTACTTTATTTTTCTTACAAGGCTTTCTTCAGTAATGGAATCTTATTGAAACTGGTCACAGTCGATCTGCTGATGTGTGTGTTTGTGCGATTACTTATTAAGATAGCCATGAGTATCTTTGCACATTAAATTTACTACGCAGAGAATTCTTGTCTCTGTTATTTGTTCATCAACATATTATGGTTTTCGCTCTTGCCTTTTAAACTCTGGCAAAATGTAGCAATGGAGGGCTTCCTCTACTTCTGGATGCTATTGATTTATATTAACTCGTGAAACAATAGATGCCTGATGGGAACTGAAACGCTTTACATTGCCATATTTTCCCCCTAACCCTTTAATTTAGGCTGAAAGATTCGCCAAAAGAAGGAGATCGCCTACAGAGAGCTCCCTACCTCCAACCTTAGAGCAAGAAGCTGAAGATCGCTGCTAGCTTGTCGATTCGAGTTTCTGGGAGCGTAGACAGGCCTTGTGTCAGGGTATCATTCACGCATAGGTGAAACATTCAAAGGGCACACAGACTGTATCTACCTGGAATTTGCAAACGACAGCATTTGCACAACAGCTTCAATCTGTAATACATACTACTTTGACGTTTTTACGGTCAATTCCGAGTCAATTTTGTTTACGAACATATAACTGGTAAAAATTGACATGGCGTTCCGATTCATGATAGATTGTAAAATCACATGGTCAGTGTCCACAGGGAGCCGATAGCCGCTGCTGCAATATTCGACTTATTACACAACCTTGCTCGCTCATGGAATCAGATCGCCTTTGTTGTTGCGTCAACGCTGATATGACGTCACACAAATGGGTTTGTGCTATTACAGATGTGCAACTCAGTACCCACCTTGTTCACGACATTCATCCATGCGACTGGAATACTCGTCATTAGTATCCCCCATTCAGTATGAAATTTGTTGATGGCATTCAAACGATGACAGTTCTGGTGGTACTGCACCGCATTTTGACGAACGATTACAAGTTGGCGTGAATAACTACCACAATTCGGTTCCATGACATAAGTGATGTATGATGAAGAGATTCGTCTGAATAAGACGTTTTGGTGAGTGTCAACAAAAGAGAGTATTCTATAGACGGACGAACGGTTGCATGTAATGTCTTCGTGGATTACATGGATCCGTGCCAAAAGTGGTACCGGTCAGCCGCTTGTTTTCACGGAACCTATTAGATCACTACTTTCTTGGAACTGAGCTATACTGGTTTGTGGTCGTTTGTGAACAAGTTTGGGTCCGATCTCGTGTAAACACTTGAATCCGTACCAAAACTGGAAGGGATCGAAAATAAGGCATAAACAACTGCTGCTACAGAGCAAAGTTGATCTACTTGACCTGACGATTTCTACATATTGACACCTACCGTTCGTACTCGATGAAAAGCAGCAGTGACGTAAAATTTGTACTTTTGCCTTCAAAGGAAGGAAGGAATGGTGAACTCTACATATCATATCTATTAGATAGCACAACATATGTTTGAGAGCAGGTAGTACTATTTTCTCTTAATACTTTGCAATCTAATATCGACGCTCTGGGCAGATAGCTGCATCTTTTTAACTGTAACACGAGCTTTTCTGAAACCTCGCTCTGACTAATCTGATCCGAGATTGGTACATTGAAATATTTCTCTGGCCTTTCCTTTACTTTCTCTTAAGCCAATATGGTCAATAAACTGCACAAATGTAGTTGTTTGCAACTTGTCTACAATAATAAAATGGCAATCTAAAACAGAACAATAGCGTGTAGGTGCGTATCATGGCACATAGTACCTGTTCATGGAGACGTAATACATACATTGTGCATAGAGAACAAGCCATCTCAGATCATCCCCTACGTAACTTGGCCAGCTATGAATATAGTTTGTCAACACCTAAAGTTTTTTGAATTTCCAGGTCTTCATGACAATAAAACTATATCGTCACCTTAATTAATGCGTATGAACATGTTGAACCATGGTAGTTATCAGAGTTCATGTTTCTCTGCGCACGATTAGCACAACTAGAAAAGTTAGTGAAATGACGGTCTATCGTTGACAAACCCTACCTTCATATTCATCAGCTGTGACAAGGACGATGCTACTTCGAAGTAAATTAAGTTGCTACTGCGTTAGCCTGTTAGCGACCTCGTAAGCTTACCTTGTAGAATAATTAGGGTAGAATATAGCCTTCATGGTTTCATGGTCTTGATGCCCACAAACAACACTACTGTTGTTCCATTTAGAGGAGATATTTATGCGATAAGGTTAAGAGTATGTGGATGTGGCCACATCAGCTAATCTTGTAAAGAAAGTTACTTTGTTGTCTTCAGGTATTTGCATCAATAATATTCTTCTTTCCATAAAGCAGCTTGTTGTTTGTTATTTAGCGGCGTGAAGAAAGCAACGTAGATCGTTAACAGTTTGTAAAACTTGGCTAATTCGACACCTCTTAGCTAATTTGCAATTCATTCCATTGTGTATTATAACAGAGAAACAGCTAAATTTTACCAACTACTCAAATTTTAAAACAGGGCACATAGAAAAGGGAATAATTGATTCAGATGGTGTCCTTTTAAAATGTGAAATAATGACCAAGTATAAAACACAGGAGACACAAGAAGCATGGTCGCCTCTCTTCAGTATTCTTCCTGAGAATATTTAGATGATTTCATTTCTCTGATCTCGTCCCTTAGTCATCTGTAACGTGTAATGAGAGATCTATGGTCTTCTTTTCTTCCTCCCTGTATCCTGTAATACACTCTGCATTCTTGAAAATGATAATCTTCACTCTGACGGTACATCAGTGCTTTAACCGCCCTATTGTTGTCCTAATTTCCTCTCTGTATGCGAGTTTCTCTGAAGAACGAGAGGAACCTTGAAAACTTATGCAGTTATGTGAATCATGAAATGTAGCGTTCTTTAAATGAGGTTACTTGATGACATTCCTTGTTTTCTCTGACGAGGCGTTGCAGTTAGGTATATTGCAGTGGTATTTCGGCATAATACCTGTTGGCAGCATGTCCTTTAATAGCTATCCAAAGTATAGTTTGTTAATGGTAGGTAATAGCCTTCATGTCAAAAGAAGATGGACTGACTGTCTCAAAAGAACCAGAGGAACTGAATATGAAGAAAGTAACCCTACGTTTCTTATGTAGTCTCTGTATCAAACGAAGTCAAAACGAGGTTTCTGTTAATCTGAGAGAACCGTATCATCATTCACTATCAGGGCAAAGGTCTGATCTTAAATAAACATTGGGATCAAGACCTTTTAGGTTGTCTATAACTAGTCTTTCGCATGCCAAGATTGTCGTTCCATTAATGCTACCACTGATCGCAAATTTGAAGATGATTGATGCTGAAATTACTACAAGGCAAATTTTTAAAAGTGCAAGGCCTTCGCACACAACGGTTGTAGATCAAGGGTTAAAATCAAACTAATTTCACTAATTTTCTTCTTGCTACTACTTCTAGCAATGGACTGCCGAAATATTGTTCATTGTTTAGATTTCAATTTAGAAGATATTTGGTGAGGGTTTGATACCTTTTTATCAAAAAAATTGTGTAAAAGGAGTTAAGATTGATGCTGAAATTACTACAAGGCAAATTTTAAAAGTGCAAGGCCTTCGCACACAACGGTTGTAGATCATGGATCAAGATCAAACCAAGTTCACTAATTTTCTTCTTGCTACTACTTCCGGCAATAGACTGCCGAAATATTGTTCATTGTTTAGATTTCGATTTAGAAGATATTTGGTGAGGGTTTGATACTTTTTATAGAAAAATTGTGTAAAAGGAGTTAAGGTTGCATTTGATAAACACTTCAAATGTTTAAAAACATAGCTTGAAAACACTTAACACCCACTGTTAAATAACATTAAAGAAACAATGAAAGAAATAAAAACCAAGCACTGATTATTGAAAAAAGCTAAATCCCCAGAACGCGATGGCCTGATAATTGTTTTGAGCATTCGAAGGTCGCATCTCACATCAGTTAGTATCATAAAGACAGTCTACTGGGTACCTTTAGTTTGGTATGAAATGCTCGGGGAATAAAGTTCTGTGACACATTTTATTAATAATGAGCATATCGGCTTCATGTTCGTACATATTTTTTCTTGCTGCTAATCCATATGTGCAAAAACTTCAGTTATTTGCCAATGTGGTATACGTTTCTGGTGCGACAAATTTTACTTTGCCTTTCCCTGTAGATTATGTGACCAGAGTTTACGACGAGTGTTGTACGTTCCAAAAGTCATCCACTAAACAGAAAACCTCTGTTAGTACATTTGTCAACAGATTCAAACATCGTTCCTTTCGCCTTTACTTTTCTTTAATGCTTCATCTGTTATATATCTGATGACCGGACCTCGGGGTGCCATGGAAGCCTCGCACTCTAATCGTTTCTTCAACTCTCATGCATCTGATGACTAGGAGACATGGCAGCCTCGAACTCAAATCGTTTTGCTTCATCTCTTAAGTATCTGATGAACAGACACCGGGGTGCCATGGCAGCCTCGCACTCAAATCGTTTTACTTCAGCACCGACAAATTTTTCATGTAAAGTACAATAAATGTGTATTTCACAGTCCAATCTATGTACTAGCACGTTTCATTTCTGACATTGCCCGTCCAAATTCATTGCTAGGCTCCTTCAACTTGGTTCTTTCAACTTGGTTCCTTCAACTTGGTTCTTTCAACTTGGTTCTTTAAAACTGTTGTAAGTGAAGAAGACAGACAAGAGAGTTGTACAATCAGCACTGTGTACTTTCTTATTACCTACGTTTTCCCCTTCCCTCGATCTTTGCTTTCTTTCATCAATCAATCGAAGTGTAAATTGTACAATATCGGGTAGAGCAGACAGCTCTGTCTGACTCCGTCTTTGACTTAAAATCATTCTATAAATAGATCATAAGAAGTATTTATGAAGCAAATAACTTTAAAAGGCTAACCCACAATTGAAAAAAAAGGAGGGCCACGTACGAGATGAATAGACTGCATAGAAGAGGATTTGCATTTTGGTTAGTACCAGATAAGAGGATAGGAAAGATTGAATAAGGCACTATTTAATACTGATCACCTCCTTTAAATAGGAATTGAAACGCTATGGCATTGTTACAGCCACATTTGCGGCTGCTGACAATGATAAGAAATTGTGAGCTTCACATATACCCCCTTTAGTCTCAAATTTGTGTCTATCGAAAGAGGTCAAAACTGAACACGTATTCGCGGGCTACATTTTGAAACAACTTCGCTAGATTGCACTGCATCATTTCAGTACACTTAAGAGCTATTTTATACAATCCAATTATTTTACTATAAAATGCTCTTCAGACTCAGTCGGACATCGTGCAAAAATACTGGGTAATGAAGTAAGGAATTTCAGCACGTTTGTCTCTGAAGATTAATGAATCTTGAAAATTAGTCGGTTAGACATTGTTTTGGCTCTGAACTTTACAGTAAATACACCATAAAATGTACCCATAACTTACTAAAGGATGTTCATGACATAAATTATTTTTCATCAGTAATGTATTGAGTTCATATAGAATAGCCAACATTCTTTCAGGAAGCGCATCTGATGCCCTAATCCCTAGTTGGAACTTCAAAAAAGTACCAGATAAAGTTCTTATTTGTGAGGGTGACTTCTAATAATCCTTCATGGGCACTTTCAACAATGACAGACTTCACTCATGGGCCAAGTCTCACGTCAGTATAACTATAGTAGAACTATACGTGTCGTTGTTTTTCTTTTCCCCGCAAGACATAAACTTAATCTTGTTTATTTTCTTTCCCCCCATTCCACCGAAGACAACAACCCACGTGGTCAACAAACATCATTGAATAGACCAGTTGGAACGACATGGAGTATCAATCGACTGAACATGGGAAGTCTCTACATCCTATTCGGTAATGAATGGAACATAATGTTCATAGTGATGTCTACTTGTCATTAACTGTGATTGTTGATGTTTTACAACTATTTCAAACAGTCCTTTCATTTGTATATCATTGTATGAATAAATTGGGGTTTTTCAAGACTAAATGCTCTGCGTTCCAGCATTGAAGATTCTTGTCAACTAAAACTGTTGGTGTTGGCATTTCCTGATAGCAAAGCACGCAGATCTTCTTGACGTAACAAACGCAATGTGTTGCATGAAGAATAATCCCTTCGGGAGGCTTGCTGCTGCCTGTATACATACTTTTAAAGAGATGGTTGACGGAGAAGGAACGTATGTTTTCTATATATCGTAACTCGTTGCTTCTAATTTGATTCCAAAACTAAAATTTCGCGATAAAATCCGAAAACAAAATTCTGATATTCAGTATTTCAAATTTGCTCAACTATTCCTGATGTTTCTATTGTTTCATTCTATTTAAAGGAAAGAATGATCGGCTCATTTTTCCTCACATTATTACTTACCATAGAGATATCATTGCTGAACGATTCTAGCAACAGCTGAATGGAGTGCTCTTTGTCAATTTTGATGCGTCGTAGTGTAACATTATCCAGTTTTGAGAACTCCCAAACTGATCCACGTTATGCGCTCCCTTATTACAATAATTCTCATCAGGGTTTACGATCTTTACCATTTGAAGCACACGCATCATATCTGAAAGTTGTTGAAAACAGCTTTATCTGTAATCAGCTAAGAAACGCCGTGTACCGGAGACCAGAAGCAATAAGGATCTATCACGACGAAATGCACTACGTTTCAAAGCCTTTTGCGCGATAGCTTTTTATACGTGTGAATACCCAATTTCTGCACTAACTTACTATCACCATTTTAACTCGACTTACTCTTACCCATTTCTCTAGCTTCTTCTTGTCGCCTCACTTAACACAAACCCAGTGGCTCGGTCTCTGGACTACAGCTTGTAATTCCTTCACAATATCATTTGCTTGGCAATTAGAGAGAACTATTTTTAAAAGCCATTTTCAACTACTTTCCTAAATATTCTCAACCCCTACATCCAACAAGGAAAATCGTTGCACTCCATCCAAGCTCTTTACGTTGATCTAAAATTTGTTGGCGATGTTTATTATTCCTCAGTTCTTTCGTTTCAATGTTGTCCTCGTGTGTGGAACCCTAAGCTGAAAGAGTTGTACAAGCACATTCTCCTTACACCACATCACTGACCTCATTCATATTGCTATGCAAATGAGCGCTCATTTCAAGGCATATCTGCTGCAGTTTCCACTACGTAGCCAAACGTTTATCATTCACTGGTTTAGTTGTTGATTCTGTGGTCTTTTTAGGTAGATTTGCTGTCCAGTTCTGCAAATGCAATAGCAGATGCCTTTCTGATTCTCCAGGGCTTTCCATCGTCATTGATTTCTTTAATCTGCCTTCAAGATGCCTTATAGAGGACCTGGAGATTCTCATTGTGCCTCTACGTGTATCGCTCCGTAGCCATGGCGCAGTTAGATTGGCTATACTTTCCCCATCTAAATAGGCTTCTTGAAAAATCGTACTGTCGTGTACTCCAGTAACAGATGTTGTTGCAATTTAACTTCCTGTTAATTATTTGCAACTCCAAATTAACCGTTTTCCCCTTCTGAGCGTGCAGAATTAGATTTAATTCTCTTTTCTCAGTTTCTTCGACATAGTCAGTGACTGCAAACCTGTTCTCTCTTGGCATAATTGATGAAAACGGTCTAAAATGATTGCAAACACCGTCCTTTTCACCACTCTGAGCTTCTATTATTATGTCTTACTTTGAGGTGATACAAATACATTATAATTTTATTTTCTGTGCTGTTTACTACTGGCGGACTATCTGGAATCTCTTCATCATTAAACTCTCTCAACATTGTTATTGCGCGCACTTTCCCTACCTTGCAGATTTCACTTGTAGCTGCTACTGGTAAATAAAACTTCCCTATATCTTTCCAGTGCTAAATTTCTCATCACGCAGGGCAAAATCACTAACCTTCTCATACTAAACTACGTTACTATTCCGCGATCTCTACTCTAGACAAAGTCACATACATGTCCCATGCAATTCCCGTGTGTAACTCTGACTGCAGGCACCAGCTCTTTGTTTGCCAGGAAACGTCGACTCAACAATTTTCTTCAAGCCATCCACAAACTGCTTCTGAATTTCAATACCCCGACTCCTGTCGAACAGTGTGCCGGCATAGCAGCTTCCTAAATCTATTACTGGTTTCTTATTAACTGCCGGTATCTATTAACGAAATGTCAAAATCTTGATCTGTACTTGCCTTCCTCTCGATAATGTTAAAAATTTCTTGCTTTCTTACTTTATTTTCTTTCTTCTTTTCTTCTTTTCCTTAATCTGAATTCGTGAAGACGTTTTAACATCATCTAGTCTTCTTAGCGCTACTTCACCTGTCTACAGATCTCTGATTTTCTTCTGTCATTTCATTCATAAATACTTTTATTGGTGATTTCTCTCTGCTGACATGAACATCAATTCCATGACCAACACATAGCAGATTACTGAGATGATGCATCAAGCAGTAATTCCAACCTCTAGTCACTAGCAATCTGCTCGGACATTCGCCATGGTGTTCTAATTTGGAAGGTATTGTAATACCTCCCGAATAAATGTTTAATCTTCTGTGGTATGTAAGAGAAGTGGATCGCCTTTTTAAGCATTCTTTGTGGTACATAATCATATGCATATGCCAAATTAAGCCACCAAATATTAAAATCATTTACAGTTGATTAAAAGATCGGATAGGATCCCATATTGAAAATGTATGTTCTATGCAGCTAGTAATTTCTGTAATACCAGCTTTTCCAGCAGTATCTTTTAAGGATGCCTAAATATCCAAACTCTTCAACATGATGTTTATGGTTGCCCATTTCATCTTAATGTGGGAAGGTACAACTTGTGACAAGATCCCTTCTTTGATTTCCTGACTTTCTTTATGCATCGAAGGACAACATGACTGTTTTTTGCAACACGGAGAATTACTTCCCAAATTTAATCATATGTGGATAGCGATTGTGACCTGATGCGATCGTAAGGGAAAATACCAGTGCATAACTTTCTGGATCTCAGTCATTTTCAAGTGGTCACCTAAATAAAAAGACCTTTGAGAAATGAACAAGTAGAATCCCCACATGGAGATTTTGGACCTTAGCGGCCTTTCTCATCAGGGTTTACCATCCTGTTCAAATTTGTCCTGCCGCGGACCTGTGCTTTTTTGAAGCAACTTATTTTATGTTTAAGAATTTTCCTAAGTTTTGATTGGATTCGGGCCCACAGCATCGTGTTGTAGAAGTTAGTTGCAACATCGGTGACTGTAATCTCACTATAGTTTGTGGGAATGGTCACGTTTTTGTGAAAAAGTGGAGAAGACAACCTCTAGTCCACACTATAATCCGAATCACACACTGAATTGCATGATTGGAGGAGGATGGCATGGTTCTGCTGAAATATCATCAAAACTAATTGTTTATTGTTCTGTAGAGCTTTCAAGGCTTTTCCCAACTCATCTTTTGTAAAACGACCTTTCTTGACAAGGAGTTGACAAGGAGTTGACAATGAGTTGACAAGGAGTTGACAAGGAGTTGACAAGGAGATCAGACAACCAAACAACACTAAGTAGACAAAATATATTGGATACCATCTGCTATCAGCTAGTGCCCTAGGGACGCCGTTTAGCGCCATGATTTATGATTTAAATCTATTTTTATATAAAACTTAGAATTCAGTCTTTCAAATAAGATAAGGTGAGAGGAGAATGTAGTCATGAGCTGATCACCTCATTAAAACGCACGTAACATAGGATATCAGAGGTAACCCATTGCTACCCGTATTCTAAAATTGCTCAACGGAGACCAAATGTGCACAGAAAACGTGTCCTGCAGAGTGTAGTGCACGACGTCCGAAACTGTTGACTGAACGTAATAAGATAGTCCTTTTATTCCGTTGGTTGGAGAATGCTAGAAGATTGCTGGCAGCTGAATGAACTTTGTTTAATTTGCCTTCAGGAGAATAATTCGTGTATTAAACTGTTTAACCATTTTAATACCGTCGTCCATTTGTGAGCGTTATCAAATCAATAAAAAATGGTCAATGACGTCTTTCACTTAGGGATGGGAAGCAAGCGAACAGGTGCTAGAGTCAACTGGCTTCCCTTAAGTTTGCAATGAAAAGTTACTTGTTAGCCTTTTTCTATTCAATGGCGATGTTTTCGTAATTAAAAGTCAACTCTAATTCTAAGATCACCAGCATTTTAATATTATGTATTTTCACCAGAAATTTAATAAAGGACATAAAAAGTGATAACGCAGAGCACAAGTGGGAATGCACATCGATTAATTGAACACAGCTTTTGTAAGACTCGTTACGTAGAATCTAAAAGACGTCCTTAATATAGATTCTCCAAATGATCATTTTCAATTTTATCATCGATCCGCAAATTTTTTTATCATGAATTCTCATTTACGTCTGTTTTTGTAAGTTCTTTGTTTTATGATGAATGGCGGCTGCTTAATTATTGCATAATTTTTAATGACGCAACACGTGGGACATCAAGTTTTGGCCCGGTTCGAACCCAGGATCTCCCACTCCGAAAACGAAGACTTTATCGCTGCACTAAATAGTGCTAAAGTAAATACGACAATCCGGGTAGTCGATCCCGAATTCTCACCACCACCAGCACTTTTTTTAAAGATGAATAGATGAATCGAGATACTCAAATAAAGAATATTTTGATTTGTTTTCTTTTAATGTTTAGTTATTATTCATGATCCCTTTTCTCTGATATACAGTTAATTCAGTTGTCTGGATAAATACCAAATCGAGGGAGGGTAGATGAAGCATCTAAGGTCTGATTATGTGAACTCGACAGATGCAAATGTGTTTCAGATAGTGCCACGATGAGAACAACAGAATCCGAAGAGAGCAAGCAAGGAGATGTGAAAACATTTGAAATTGCTAAGATTATAACTGTCGACTAGCTACTTGCATGAATGAAAGCATCACTTTATTTGATGCTGATATAAACAAACAGCGTTTTTATAACTGTATATAAACAAGACCCTTACAACTGAAGATGGGAGAATTATTTCTCGAAACATAGCTCCGAAAAAGACTACGATTCAAGACATGACAAACATCTACCATTAATGTCAACAACTGAGTCGTCAAGCGTCATAATATTTAGAACCCTTGAAACTGTTTTTCAAAATCTAACTGCCTGGTGAATACGAACGACGTACTGGTCATTTAGGTGGCAAACTCACTGAATTCATCTTTAGACATACAGATATAAATGACAGCAGTGATTTTGGACATTTTGGGTGTCACTATGGCTCTATTTTCAACAGAGTACATGAAACAAGACTGGCAGATTTACATCGCCTCTATTTTCCCGTCGACATCGAAGAATAAGACTTCAACGGGTCGATCAGTGAACGACCTGTTCAGTGAATTATTAAAGTGACTGACTAGACCACAGTTCCTTTGTACGCTTTACGTATTGGCCAAGCATATTCAGTATAACACACGCGTAACAAGCCAGGATCATCCAAACGCAGGTACAGTGTATAAGATAGGTTTCCAGATATTCTTTCTCCTGAATTTACGTCACGTGGACTGGTTGGGCTCCACAGTCGCAGGGAAGAGAAATCGTTAAAGCGTCCCATAGCTGGGGTGAAACCTATTGCAATAACAGCAATCGTAAAAGCTCAAAATTTAAGTTGGAAAATGACAAAAAGAGTCAATCAATAGACTTAGCTACGAACAGTAGCTGCTTTATCTCCACACAATCCG
>JAAAKL020012696.1:0-12893 GCA_010016065.2 Carybdea cf. marsupialis auct. non (Linnaeus, 1758)
TTCTGACGATTTTGTACTCTGAGGAGTGTCAGACGAGAAAAGCTTTTCAGTACTAAAATGTTTTCGCTATTTCGTGCGGTCTTACTGTTTTGTACCACCAACAAACTATTTAGATAAGAAAAAGTGCGGGACCCAAAATAGAACTTTGGGGCACCCTAGTATTTACTGAAAACAAATTAGGTGACTCGCCATCTAAAACTCTCTTAATTTTCCGACCACTTAAAAAAGATGAAAAGATGCAAAAAATGTCACAACCAATGCCATAAGCTCTGAGTTTATGAAAAAGACCAGCACCCCAAAGCTTAAAAACAGTCTTAGAAAAGGCTACAGAAACTGCCCTGGAGCAATAAGATCTATCCAAATTCCTATAGAGTCGCCCAGTTACCACTGTGAGGAGATCAGCAGTAATTCTAGAAATTCCTAGGATTCTGAAAACCATACTGTACATCTGAGAAGAGGCCTATCCATTCAAGATAAGCCACCAGTTCCATATTAATTAACCTCTCAAACACCTTGCTGACAACAGACAGAAGGCTGGTGGGACGATAGTTCTCAGGGAGGGATCTTTCCCCATTATTTTTAAACACATTAACAACTAATACAGTCTTCCAAGAAAGAAACAGGAATTTTTTAAACTGAGATTAAAAAGTTCGGACAAGAGCGACGAGACTTCAGGAGCACAATTCTTTAGAAGGTCAACAGGAACAATATTTGATCCCGAAGCCTTAGAAGGATCAAGATTAGATATTACATCAGCAACCAGCCTAGGAGTAATACAGACCTTTCTCAGAGAAAAATCTGTGCGAAGTGGAATATTAGGAAGCTCCACTCTAGAGCAATCCAAACTGGAATTCTTGGCAAATATTTTACCAAACAACTGAGCTTTGTCAGAAGAAGATGTTAACACCACATTGGATAACGGAGGAATAACAGACTTTCCCTTATACACAATGCAAAAAAAACTATGATGAGGGACTGGCTTCCTGAAAGACCCCTTTTTGCATCCTAGAACATCACCATTTGTCGTCAACAATAGCCTTCTTTGTTGCACATTGCTCTCAACGAAATTTCGAACATTATCGGCTATCGATTGCATTTATTCATTAAGCTATGTGGAACAAGGTCATACGCTTTTCTGTAATCTTTTCTTGCAATCCTTTAAAATTGTCTTATTAATCAATAAATGATCCTTCTTTCCACAGCTTCCTCTTCTGCATCATTTTTGTTGTTTAGCAAGAGTTCTCTCTCGATCAAGGAAATTGTAAATTTATCATTATAAATCATTATCGTTTAGATAAATATATATATTTTCAAAGCTGTTTACTTGAATAGATGATTGTCTTCCCAAAATAACGTGTTTTTCAAAATGAATCATGTAGGACAGGTCCTCTTTAGACAATTCGCATCACTTTCCTAATCATGTTTGATGTTACGAGGAGAACCAACATTTGCAATATATTTAGATTGCACTTGATGTCAAGCTCCTCTAAGTACCGTTCAAGACTTTCAGGCCTCAAAATTCTTTGTCCCACATTCTGGCTTGCTCAATCCTCATATCAGAGTACATTTGTACTTTTTCAATTTCGCTTTTCATTTGAGAAATTATCATCAGGGCAAGAATTGTCAATGATAAAAAAAATCTGTCGTTTTCCTAACAAAAACTTTGTCAGGCCTTAGGTGCCCCAATGGTCGGTCACAATGAAGCCTACAGCCCCAGAGGATTTTAACGATGTCCTCTTCCACGACTGAATTTGAATTTTATAATACGAAGTTTTCATTACATTGAAATCTACACTTTTTACAAAATAACCAGAGTAAATTCAGGCAGACCTTGTCGTGTCAACGTTGTTATTCATTTTGAGCTAATACATAGCATCCGCTAGTGACATGTGTAACTGTTTCAACATTCTTGCCACATATACGACACTTGCTTCACCAATTCATGTGGTATATGCCATTTATTATGGCATTAGTACTTAGTACTTGCTCATGTGCGGGGTCTCAGTTTCTCTCTTTGGGAATCCATTCTTCTGCAAGTTCCATGAGCGTGCACTTTCATTTTCCTGGGTTTCTCTTTTAAACTGACCCTGAAATCTCATGTTGCTAAAATACCCCCTTTTTCTTATGTTGGATTCTTTCTTCATACTCCTTCTTTCCCTCTGGATCCTCTTTTATTTCCTCTTCTCCAAACAGTTTGTCATAACTCTTCCCCTTAATATAAAGAAGGCCCTTGATATTGTTCACCGTGGCATGATATAAAAGATCCTACAGGCGTAAGCAGTTCTGGACAGCTTTGTCACGGCAATTTCTGGTGTTTACAGAAAAACGCAGGATCGGGTGCTTACTCTTGAAGGCCCCACATGCGAATTTAAGATATGCTCCAGAGTCTTGAAGGGGGCCAAACTATAATGGTAGAGAAAACGAGCTCGGATTCCAGTTAGTTAGAAGATAGAGCAGGCGGAAAGGCCCTGTGGTCGTAACTGACCTGTATTTTCAGGCGGCAATGCCCTACTGTCAGAGCCTGTCAGCCAAGCTCAGGACCTACTGAGCAGCTTTGAGTCATCTGCAGGTCACATGGGCCTTGTAATGATCACCAAGGAAAATAAAGTCATGGCTTTCACCTAGCCAGAAAAAATACAAATCATGACTACTGATGGGACCCAACTGGAAATAGTGCAGGATTTTAAGTATCTGGGCTCCAGGATAAGGAGCAAAGAGGCGGACATTAACACCTGTTATATCTTTGTTGATATAAGTCTTTGAAGATTCTAACAATAGTTGTAATGCAGGAATGATCATTGCTTGGGGTTCAAATCAAGTGAATAAATGGTATCTTAAAAATGGTCAATACATACAGTTTCGCTAGACGTAAACAAGGTAATTAAAGAGTCGTTAAAGGAATAATAAAATTTTATTGAATTTCCCTTCAACTGTAAAATTTAGGAAGAAATTACATCCTTTTCTTTAGAGTGTGCTAATAAACAACTTTTAGTCTATAAATCCGTCTTAAATGACTGATCAAGACCAATAAAGCAGCTACCTGGATGCATGCAGTAACCGGAGAAAGATGATGAAGTCTGAACTATCCAGAGAGCTAAAAGCAAGCTTGCTACGCTCCACTGTGGAATCCGTATTGCCCTATGGATGCGAAACGTGGTCTCTGACCAAGCAGCTCAGTAAGCAACAGGATGGATGCTATATCAGGGTGCTCAAAACAGCACTAGGTATCCACTGGAATCCATTCCTCACCAATGACTAGCTTTATGGTAACCTCCCGATAGTTTCAGGAGCCGAAGGCTAAAGTTTGCCGGTCACACTATGAGAAGATGGATGAGTTGATGTCTAAACTAGTCCTCTCACCCCCTACGTACGATCAGAGGAAACAGGACAGACCAGCGCTCACAAGCATTGACTAACTCAAAAAGGACACAGGTCTTTATTGGCAACTACCATGTGATGGAACAATAAAACATTCCACAGGAACTTATAAATTCAAACCTCCCAGAGTGATTCTATTTGCTCTAGTTATTGATCATTAGACTTCTTATTGATGTTGAACAGTAAAAACTTATTAATTGTTTATCATTATTGATCATTATCAACCAATTATTATTAATAGCTGCCTTATATAATCAATGTAATTCTTACCAGTAATGTAAAAGAGCTCGCTACAATACATGACACCTTCATTACATGCGTACGACTAAAATTTGGTTTCATAAATATGTCAATACCCCCTGCCATAATTGCTGAGGATCTCAAAATAACCAAAATATGGTGATTAAGACACCGACATGCAATAAAGAATATTACACCGAAAAGTAAACTACATGTCAGACAACGTTTCGTCTATTACTGACTTTCTCAGGTCTATTGGAATTATTCCATGTAAATACCAAATATTTCCAATGGACCTGAGGAATTCAGTAATAGACGAAACTTTTTCTGAAATATTACTTTAATTTTTGCGCAATATTCTTTTGTGTTATAATTGTAATACTGGAAGAGTCACACTGCATTCAAACAAAGCACCTCTGCACATTTTCATGCTTGACGATCATAGAAAAGCGAAACAAAGATTTCTTTCTATGTTTGTTTCTGAATTTGAGCAACCACGCAACGAAGATATTACTTCAGTTCACAGAAAAATTTACTAAGATGAAGTGAATAAACTAAGCCTCATTCTACTTCTGAATATGAAAATCAAAGTTAAAGAATTTACGTCATTGATGACGTACTTGTAACGAATGGTCACCTGCGAACGGTTAAGACATACAACGGTTAAGACATACAACGCAACACGTTTAGGAAGAGTAGGAGCTAAGGGACAACGTTCAAACTTCTCATCAAAAAAACAACGAATACAAAATTCTGTAATACGAAGTGGATAACAATTTTTAAACAAATGCGAAAAAAGCTTCTCTATTTCAGAATGAAGAATTTCATAGTTTGAGCTGATTGTAAAACAGAACTGCAAAAGAGAAAAAATTCAGCCCTTCTTTTAGGAAGATAGAATTAGACGATCAAAATAAGCAGTAAGGCCTGTGAAGTTAGCTCTATCCATTGAAAAGCCATTTCCTTATTGAGAGGTATTTTGTTTCTTAATAGTTCAGCTAAAATTTTAGGAACAATGTATAGTTTCTGTAACCCCGTCAGTCGAACTTCCGTTACGGTAACTTTACCAGATCTAGAAGCTTTCCGGATGGTACAAACTTTACGCTTCAAAGCGCCTCTGTCCAACATCGCAGTTTCTACTTCCAGAGATTGGTTAATCCAGCATCGTTGCAAGTTTATTCGATGTCTAGATCGGCACTCTAGAAGATTGCCTATAGGTTCTTGTTTACTATGAAAACATTGTACCACAAATTTCATTCCACTTTGTTGAATGCTTAAAGAACACGGTTTAATTTTCTCGTAATGCTCAGTTTTAGTGTTTTACAGTGATAGCTGTATTGTTTTCTTTTTATATATTCTATGAGTTTTCAGCTTTCCGTCTTTTTTCATCCCTTTTACCCTTGTTACTAAGAGGCAGTCGCTGATGCACAATTCCATATAGCTGGGTCTCCGACTCTTACAATCCGCAAGATTCCACTTTTGTGATGTATCATGACTTGTATATCTCTTTCTCTCAACATCTAGGAAGGGGCAACTTTAAGATTGCCGAAGCTTGCTGCCGTTTTAGAGACAATTGCCACGAAGGGATCCAAAGGATTCTACGAAGGAAGTGTGCCTACTGAAATTCGTAAAGCGGTACGATAACTTTTATTTTAGTATCATAATTATTAGAAATGCTGGGCAGCGTAATAGACTTTGTTTTCTCAATGAAAATGTTCTTTCTTAGTTATATTTCGTTACAGAGAAAAAGATAAAATATAGATATGGATACACTTTTATTTTTAGGTTTATGGATTTGTCGACATAGGTCAATTTATAGACTCAGGTTTAAATCTTGACGTAGTTAATTATTTGCATTGAAAGCTCTTTTTTTCCCATTTTGCAGTAAGGAAATCAAGAATGTGTCATTTAAGGTGAAAAGTGAGTGTCACCCGTGATAAATAAAATTACTGGACTAACGTACAAGGGAGCTAAAGCTCGGGAAAAGGGAAGCGTGGGGAAAGGGAAACTTTTAATATTAAAAAAGATCTTAACTGACATGGGCCCTAAGGATATCCCGGAGCAATTGTCGATGGAATTTCTGTAGTCAATCTTCATTTGAGAAATTAGACAAAGCTTCCCTTTTACTTCCAGTCCACAGCACTGGGTAGTGGGAGGGCATAGCAGTCTTTGGGATGGGCATTGCAACACCCCTTCCCATGATGATAAGATAGCAAGACATAGAAGAAATATCTCTCGTGTGGCAGATGTTTAGTGAAGACATGACATGAGCAAGGGATCAATGGTATCAGAGAAGTACGAGTGCTAGCAGCTACACGCACGTACTACAAAACTTGTCAAACCAATGTGCGAGAAAGTGAATGTGGGCATACGAGGTATTGCTGTAACGTTTGCTGTTTGATAAGATCAATTTTAACAATGGGGAATGATTTTGGTAGCTGTTATTAATATCAAATTTTTAGCGGTGGCAATAAACCTGGATTTTAATTATTCCTTATTGAAGTATCATATTAGCGGAGGATTGATTTGTTCTACGAGTATTGAAGCAAGACTGATGACATAAAGAATCAATGTAAATATTTGGAAAATCACAGTTGATTCTCTACGGATATTATATAAGAAGGAACAAATGAACAGTCACACCTGTTTTTTATTGAACGTTACTCCCTTAAGCAGTTGCACAGTTCAGGTCATATGAGTCAGACTTTACTTTTGGCTTCATTATGAAGGCAAACACCAGTTCGTGTAGAATAAAAGAAGCATGATATGTGCCATTCCCGTTTCGAAGAAGACCATAATGATTTTAAAGGTTGTCTAACCTACATTAGAAGGAGAAGAACAACCAGATGATTTGTATACACACATGAACTAACTGTGCAAAAGTTTCGTCGCATTTGTTTAGTATCCACCTAGGATTTCGAGTTTGTAGTAGTTTTTGTGTTCCACGAAGAATCAGTGAGAAATAAGGGGATAAATCAAAGACGTATGCTGTTGATTTAGCTTTTCGTGTCTGATGTGATTGGTATTCATGCGAACGTCTTGCAAAAGCGAATATTCGTGAAGGGTACCAATAGTAAGGAACCAACCCAGAAAACTGTAAAAATCCCATATCGTCAAATCGAATTAATTTTTCAGAAACAAAAAAAAAACGTATTCTGGGACGGTCGCTCTAGTTGCCTCTATAGCAGTCAAACAACTGTTGCTTTCAGATAATTACACAAATCGCAGAGTGGGATATTTTCAAGTTGCGTTGACATTGCAAAGGGTGGGAAATGCTATATGCTTTAGTGACTGCCTTTATTTTGTGCATAGGAATAAAATTTGTAAGAATGAAGAAAGAAGTAAAGGCATGGGAAGCGACGAGGTTAGGATAAAGAGAGATGGGAAAAGAGAGTATAGTTACTTCGGTTACTTACAGGATGATTTTAGATACCGGAGAATTAACGAAGGCTTATACCAATCGAAAACATAGAGAGTTTAAATACAAATTCATTGTAGCGTTAAAGACTATTGCTTATTTTACTTATATTGCTTAATGATTGAGATAAACACAATGATATATCTAATTTCACAATACCGATTATCATAGATATGTCTTTAACACTGCTATCTGTTGCTTCATCCTGTCCAAGAACGGCAGTTGCTCGGTTTTCACAATCCGCTACGTACATGTCCTTACAGGGAGGATTTCGGTCCAAACAGACATACTCTAAAGGAATAGATTGATAGGTTGGTGATCTCGATGTTTTGTTGATGACTACTTGAAGGGACAATACTGCAAACACGTCCTTACGACTTTACAGACTTATTTTTTTCTTGCTGAATCTTTTGTAGGTTAACAGTAGTGGAGGAGTCGTAACAGAAAAAGATTTCAAAAGTTATGAAGCTGTTAGCCGGAAACCCATTACCGCAAAGATCGGAAGTACGATAGTGAATTTAATATTTCCTGAAATATTCAGAAATATTTGGACGTTTTTTATTATTAGCAGTATATTCGCTACGGAGTCTTATTGCGGGGGGTGAGGTTCAACAGGCGCATGATAGACTTTGAATTTTGAAAGTAAATATAATCTTTCGGACTGAGAGGCCTTTAAATTTATTGTTTCCGAACAAACCGGGGTTTTTTTGAATGGCTTGTTGTCTAAATGAATACATCGTTTAGGTGTCTCGCTATAGTTGAAATTGGAACTTTACGGGTTCATTCGATGCGTAAGAAGAACAATAATATCTTGCAATTCATGAGAAGTTCAGAAAAAGTAGACAACGTAGCACGATGCGCTTCTTATTTTGCAGAAGGACAAAAAAGAGAGAATTTTTGTACTTGGTAGCAAGAAGTCCTGCCGCCACAATAGCTGGATGAAAGTCTGTATTTTTGTATATGTATTTTGTTCCGTTGTACCAAACGAAGGGCTTATGAGAAATTATAACGGGGAGGGGGCTGATGTCAAGGTTTCAAAGCCTGGAAAGCACGACTTTTGCAGCCTTAAGAAAACTATAAAACCAAAATTGAAGGCCAGGCCTTATGACGTTGCTCAGGCCGTGTCATTCTCACCCATTATTCGCCACACTTTATTTTGTAACCCAACGTAGGCAGTTTTATATACCTAGACCTTGCTTACTTTCCAGAATACAAGATGATATCATCACCAGGACCTTCCAGTGGACCAATAGCATTGTTGGCACTAAACATTCTTGATCAGCTGGACTTTGGGAAAAGTGGAATGTACGCGCTCAAGAGTTATCAGTACCTTGCCGAGGTAAATCGACTTATTTTCATCTATCGTGTACAAGAGGTGTATATATATATTTCAATTTTCAACTTCGTGGTTTATAAAGATAGTAAAATAGTTAAGTCGACAATCCTGGTAGTCGATCCCGAATCCTCACGTAGAAGTAATTGCCAGCTATGTCATTTACTCGTAATGGTCATCGTGGTCCTCAATATCTGTTTCAAGCAATTATTGCCAGCTCCATCCAGACATATTTTTTGCACAATTTGTTGGGAATTGTAATTTCGTTCAGTTTCTACTTTGGTGATAAAGAGCTATTTCATGTATTAGGATAGAATCTAAGGTGCAGGTGTTAGCTAGAGAGCTACTGATAACTCATGTTAATTTCTTCCAACTGAATGGCGTCCTCTGCGTCGACAAATGTAGATTTATTCAAAACTACTGATAAGTTATAGAGTTAAAGACCCAAAGATGTCAGAAACACCTCAGTTATCTTTTGAATGTATTTCAAATACTTATGAGATTATTTCATGCTTAGACTGTTTTGATCGCCATCACTGTGGACACTAGCAGCTGATTTACAACGTCAGTGCCTGTAATTTAGCCAAAGCCACGGTTAAAGGCTATAGATAAAACTGAAGAGCTTTAGAGACATACACAGGTGAAATTTTTGAGAGTTAAGTCTTTGTTACTACATTGGTCTTATAGGAATTCTCGTCATGAATATCATTACATCCGGTCTTTACCATTATTTCCCCTGCAGTTTTCGGTTATGGGCTCACTCCATGAACTATTAGGAGCGCTTCATGTACCACTTATACCAAATAGACCTGAAAAACTGATTACCACTTTGGCTTTTCAAGATTAAAGTACGTCTGTAATACAATTTCTTGACATTTCAGAAATATGAATAATGAAATGATGATACAATGTATGACTTATAGTAGGTATAGTATGGGGGACATGTGTCATCACTTAAAAGGCACTTAACTGTTCCCTCTAGTAGACAGAAAATGTGTAATTGCTCTTGTTTAAGCACGTAGCAGTGACCTTGATGCTGACCAGTTCCAAGTACTTTGACCAAAGAGATGTTATAATGGGGGAATACTCATCAATTGGGAATGTAACCACGTTTCGTCATTTATCAAAATAGCTCTCTCACTGTGGAATCGGACACTTAAATATTGATTTCTACGAAGAATGACAGATATGACAGACACTCTGCGTTACCTTATTCACACAAAATGAAGTATAGATTAGTAGCATTGCCATTAAATTTTTCTTATTTTTTCTTAAGACTTCGGTTTGACTCTGACAATTTTCTATAATTTGATGGGATTTTTTTGTTTCGAGGTACAAATTTTCACATACTTTAATTGCAAACAAATCAGTCCTAATTTTTGTTTTACATTCTCTACTAAAATCCCTCCCGATGATTGCAAGCTTATAGGTATAGACAGCGCAACAACAATACTTGTCGTGGTTTTTGACACCTTGCACCATTCGAGATGGCTGTAAACCTATGCGCAATGTAGATAAGTGGCCGTTTCTGTATACAATTAACTTGATGTAAGATGGGGCCCCACTGAGTTATTTCGTACTTTGGTACAGCAAACTTTCATCATAGCATCACCTGTCGAATGTATTTACCACAAGCTTAATTCAGTACCACCAATTCCCTTTTTTTGTCGTATACGAAATATGTCTAAACGTGGAAGTTGTACGGTTACGTACAGGAAAACATGTTTCTTCGACCTCGCACTTGGAAAACTTATTGCTTTAGTAAAAGACTACTGTTTATCAACGCAGTGGGTTTCATTGGTGGTAGAGCTTACCATGACACGAGTCGTTAACTCTTGAAAGCTTTTGATTTCAGAATGATCTCTCCCCAGCACATTGCTCACTCTGGCTGATCAATAAGCTACGCTCGAAACCGAGTATGCCATCAAAAAGAAGTTGAAAAAAATATTCGGATGCAAAACAACGTAATAGATCAGTAGGCAACTATACTATCTTGTTTGTGCCATGATCATTTGCTGTCATGCTGCGATTAATGTGACGTATTACAAGGCACCAGAGGACCTGAAATAAACAATTAAAAGTTATGGTTGTTTCGTCGTAGACATAGTGTTCATATCACATGAAATAGTTTAGCGTCCAGGGGTTGGTACTGGTACTAACGGTAAAGACACTTTGCCGAAGATCTTACATCATGGTTTCTTATTTCCTTTTAGTCCTTCAAATTTGCATTTGCACAAAGGACGTTATTAGGAGACCCCAAATTTGTTGCATCGGATATAACACCAGATGTCATAAAGTAAGTAGCAACGTTCAGTGCAATTTCATAAAAGGTCTTGAAGATATCTTGGTTGGTATAAGTCTGAATCATACAAGGTATCGTCATCATCATGACAGTTGTCATCACCATCACCGCCGTCATCATGATCATCATGATCATCGTTAGCGTCATTATAATCACCATTACAGTGTCGGTTTTGACTGAACGTCTAAATGTAATAATGCTAATAGACTACAGATTTTGAGTGATTTACTGCCGATCATCAGACATTTTTTGTGTTAATGGGCGGGCGTGTAAGTTGTATGAAAGGAATAGGAGAGATAAGAGCATTTTTTGATCACCGTTATTGAAAATGGTGGAAGGAGACGATTAGTTGCAATAACACCAAATTTCGAAACAAACAGACTTCTTTAACAGTTGATGACTAAAGGTGCCTATGACTTACTGTATTTCTATAAGTTGGTACCAACAGGAAGGTGCCATAGGTCTTCATAATGAAGTAGAGCCCTTCCTCGGCCATCAAATTCAGATACGCTATCCTCCGCCCATTGCCCAGAACTGTCACCAGGAAACTCAAATATCTATAAAATATATGTAGCACCGCCCTTGAGTAAATGGTTCATCTTATTTATTGACATAAACTATGGTGCTGAGAAGATCAACTTTAGATTCCGTGGCATAACGTCGCCCAGTACTGTCGTTATTTTGCCTTTATAGGGAAGACCTGGCGAAGAAGATCGCTGCAATGGTAAAAGTAAATGAAACATTTGCGCCAAGTTATTATGGACCGAAATTAAAACAGCCAGACACAAAAGGGACTTCAGGTTTTGTCATATTGGGTACCAATGGGGATATGGTTTCCTGCACAAGGTATTCAATTTCTTTTACAATCTGTAATTTTATTTTGTTTGGTTCATTGCAAGTGTTGTGAGGATGATATCATCCTCATTATGTCCTAGCTCTGAAAATTGCCCACCCCTTTCGAAATTTTCTCATTCTGGACCATTTATACCGATGGTGTGACTGATCGACGAATTAGGGAGGCGTTCATTCCTTAGGTAGCTTAAGCAAGAAAAGGTGTTCATCTCATAAGGAACGTTTCTTACTTAAGAATGAGTTAATCCAAAAACTAAATCAGGGATAAGAGAAAAAAAATGACGCATGGTTGACGAGTGAAGATAATTAATTAGCACATGGGGTTCAAACCATTTGGTACGCTTAGACTAATGCCCCTTAGGACAGTCGACTCTTTTCTCGGACAATCAGACGGACAGACAAAGTCGAGTTTATGGTAGTAGAGGCACACGTTTTAAAGACGTCAGTTCAACAATCACAGTAGATCAGATTGTTACCACGATTCATAATTCTGTTGAAATTATAAGAGAAATTAGTAAGTATATGGTTAGCTGAATAATGGAAATGTATCACTAAAAGTGCTCCTGAAATTTTAGAGGTGAAGGTATAGATCTTTAGCGATGCACTTCGTGATGTGACTGTCTTAAAACTAAAAACAGTAAGGGGCATAACACAATTAATGGCAATTTTAATAAGTTTCAAGGTGCATATTACATTATTTCAGCGTCGTTTCTGGCCGACAAATTGTGTCATTACGTTTTGCAGCCGTTCGAACAGGGCTTTCATAGGATTATTGATTGATGATGGCACAGTAAACTAAACTAAAGTCTGATATTGATAAATTTCGAGATTTTCTCCTGTGTTTGCACCATGCAAATACAGACAATTCTAAAATTCATGTAAAACGATGCGATTCTCCTATTCACAGATGATCAAGCTGCATGTAATTTTCTAATTAAATGTTTCCAACACACTGTACTAGAGACACACGAATTATGTCACCGATGGCATTCAAACTGGTAGCCACGCATTGGCGATCTGTGCTCAACTCAATAGTCATTGGAGAAGATAGACACTTATTCAACGCCGCATACTGTCTGCACTACCTCCCATCCCCTGATGTAACTGGTTTCAGAATGAGCACTTGGGTATTCAGGAGAGCCGTCACAGTATTGATAGGGCTTGTCCAGGAGTGGAATTATGGATGGATTCTCCCGTCGATACGACATACTGTTCGATCAGCTGAAAAACCTACTCTGTGGATTAGAGTGAAAGTGGCTGAGTAGAACACAGTCACTCGTACCCTTCACGTGTTCTTCAAGCATGTTCAGCGTGACACACATGTGACAAAGCTGGGCTATCCAAACACAGGTACAATCCATCCGACGGGCTTC
>JAAAKL020012697.1:0-12893 GCA_010016065.2 Carybdea cf. marsupialis auct. non (Linnaeus, 1758)
TTTAATCCCTACATTTAAGAAAAAGTGCATTTTCAGCATTTTGAGTACTGAAGTAAGTTTATCTAAAACCACCATACTGCAGACATTAATGGACACATTAGATATTTACACTTTTAAAATTGTATCGGGCTTCCATGACTTAAATGTAAAAATGAGAAACAAGTTTGCATGTGACTCCAAGACGGGCTTAAATTATCGTATAAATAGCAATTATGTCTCAACGGTAATTAATATGTCAGTCAATTACGAAACTATAGTTTGGATAATGCTGCGCCTAAAACAACATCCAGAAGTTGGTAAAACAAAAAATTTAAGGCATATGCCTTTAAGTTTTCTTCTCTATACGCAAGGGCTGGTATGTATAAAAATACGAACTCTTTACTGAGATATTTCAAAATTTTTGGGCTGGTTTATGCATTTTTGTTTCAATTGAAACATGAATTATTGCCGTAGATAGTAAACATTTCGATAGAAAATCTTTCCTGAAATTCAATAAAAGTCATTTTACAGCATCTCAATCATAATAGAAATGATAATAAGCTATTACTTTATGGTTTCAAAATGATTTTGTATCCCAAGGTTCCCCAATCTCTTAAATGAGTTAAAGTCGATGCTCCGAGACTAAAAGGAAAGAGGGTTGCCAATTGAGCTCGTGAATTACCTCATCGATTCGTTGAAAAAGAGCAACATCTAATGCCTAACTGACCCAAACATACATAAAATTGTAAATATCTGAGTGATATAAATTCTAATTAGAACAACTCGTTTTGACAACCCATGTTGAATCATATGGCTAAAGAATTAACTTCAAAAATGGCAAAATGATTAATGTTGTGATCATGAGAGCCAAACAGTAACTACGTAGTACTTTTCATTAAAATGGTCACCTCATTTCCTTTAAACAGCTGATTTAACTGGAGGACATTAAATCACTGCACAATTTTTAAGGGTTTGTATGCTACAACTGAATGGTTTTCGATATTGTAAAGTAGGTAAGCGGAAGTTATGTTATTCCCAACACACTAAACACTTCTTGTAATCTTAAAAAACTTTATAAGAACACGATGTGTTGGACGTCAGTGTCAAACAGCAGATACGCTGATATTACACGTGACGCATGTTCGCAACTTTAGGATGAATATAGGTATGAATATATCATAAACAAAACTATGTTGCAATTTTAACTCAAATAACTCTCTCACAACACGCCATACTTGAGTAGAACACCACTTCAATTCAAGAGAACGGTTTCATGCAACAACACAACCGACACTGAACGTATTTAAGAATATAACTCAAAGTGACCACAGGGGTTAATATTGCTACATGGAATTGGCAGTTCTACACGATGGAGGCGGATGAGAACAATATCAACAAATTAATAAAAAATATCATTTTCAATCTGGCCATAACATAATGTATTTTATTGCAATTAATACAGATAATACTATAAAGAAAAAACAACTATTTGCATTGCGATAAACCCCTCTTATCAAATGCACTAAAAAGTATAGATAATAGTTTAAAACTATTCTAAAACAAAAAAATATGAAAGTACATCGTAAGCTACTCTACAGTACACATAATGTTGACAGTAGATGCTAGCTGAAAGCAGAAAATTCTTCAGACAAGATTTCTGAAAAGTTAAAGAAGATATATCATTTATTTCTTTTATAAGATGTGATATGGATTCCAATTTGTCATTGCAAGTGCTACGAGCTAGAATTCTACCAAAATGGGGTCCTTCCTTTAGCCTGTTTCCATTCAAAATCTATATTTGGTATTGGGAAAGCAGTCATTGATATGTGAAATTTACCCGCTTAGCTTTTATAGTACACAAAAAAGTACTGATGAAGATGGCCATTTACTATTTTTCCAGTAATTGATATTTTACCACTTTAGTAAGGTCCTAGCTGTTTCTTACAAATTGGCCCAATTCATAAGTTAACTAATACACGACAGATGCCTGCACAAATACCTACAGAGTACTGCATTAAAGGTTGATCGTTAATGAGGTACTTCTATCAAGTGAGGATTATAATTATCACATTGAACAATCTAATGATGGGATTGATGACATTCAAAGTGCCCTCGAGAACTGTGGGAGCGCAGTATGGAGAGAGAAGAGCTCATTCTTACATAGGTTTCATATTTCATTTTGAAGTTTTGAATTATTTTAATGCAAGCCCAACAACAGCCTCGTAACGTAAGAAAATGACTAATCTGAGAGTCTAATTAAATACATTTTGGTGAGGAAGACTAATGTAAGAATTATATCGGGTTAGAATTTGGTTTTACAATGCATATGTCTTTACTCATAATGTCACTTTGCGTTATGGGAATATCTTTATGCCTGAGCAGACAGGTTGTAGCTTTAAGAGATCTACTTGTGATTATAAAATCAAGTGCACTTCAAGTGTGGGTAAAGAGAAGCTATAAGAAACACTCAAAATGGGCTTCAAAATGAAATTTCAGATGTTGGTAACTTAATGACACGCTTCAGCAATGGGTTCTGTTGGTTGGTCATGTATAAATTTAGTGTGTCGAAATAGCTGTGAGCGCATGTTAGTATCTGTAAGAGTAGTCTGCCTCAATTTTTGGTTTCATAGGTTCAGTCTTGCGTGTTATTGTGCTTTTTGTTCTTTGCCGAGTATGTCAGACTGGATTCTAGTGAAAAAAGACCTTTTGTAGTAAAAATTAAAATCATGACCCTTTGGGCCTGACTTTGAGAGCCTGTATAGCGTTGCTAAGCGACTGTGGGTAGCGTACCGTGTAAATGTCATTTAAAACATGGTCATTTGTGAGAGTTGACCAAATAAAAAGACTGTGGAAAAAGTGCTGTAGTATGACCCTCCCTATTGGAGGTTGCTCTCTTGCCTAGGTGCTAGTGCTTTTACATTTAACTTGTATGATGGACAATATCGATGTTTGGAAAATATAATTATAGCAAGATGGTTGTCATGATAACATAAGCATTAGGGAGTTCTAAAAACCTACCATCTCCGGAATTAGGACATCAGAGACCTGGATTTATAGTCTTTATCAAACTTTTATTAGTAACATTAACAAATATGATTCACTGGGTATGTAATTTCAGTGCCTTGCCGCAAATAGTAAATAACTCTCGCGGTGGAGAAGGGATTTTCAAACCCTATGCAGACTTGGTTATTTCAGATTTGCGGGACTGGGGAGGGGTGATTGTATAGCCGCGGTTACATCAACGCCAACTCTGCAAACAATTGTTTTTTAATTGTGGAACTTCACGTGTACATTGATCTGTCTTGTATATCAAGTAAGTTAAGTAAATTTTTGAACTGGGAGCTGATGCCGTTACATAATAGCAGAATGTCGACAAGTACTTCAACAACATTACTGGAATAAATTTACTACCAAATCCCAATACAAGCTAAATTTTTTAAATTTGGAAAACAATAAACATTGAATTGAATACAAGTAGTTATTGTACATCTAATTCACTTCATTTTGGCCCGGATAAACGTTTTATTCTCAGTGTTTCTATACATAGGCAATTTGTGGGGTATTTCGTCTGACCCTTCATAGGGGGTTAATTCATCCTGGACAAATTGGAGGAAAAGTAACGAAGTATTATAAAGATTGGAAAATCGTTTAAAGGTATCAGGGACAGTATGGATACTACTTTCTCAAAATTTAAATAGGGTCAGTGGAGTGTTTAGGAGAGAAATTTTTGTCACCGGGAGATTTTCAATAGCTCTTATTCATCCTCCGTACATGGCAGAGACATTTGATAACCTTTCTTCACAGTAACAATGTGCCACATTGTGAACGTGGTAAAGGACACGTAAGTATCAGTAACTGTTATGCGTCTACATTACCAAACGAGGAATGGGGAGGTAGCTTTAACAACTGGCCTGCAAGGTATCATCAGCTGTAACGTTTATTTAAATATATTGCAATACACTTAGATCGTTGAATCGAGAGGTGAGAATACAGGGTGTCTAAAAATATCAGGAGAATCGTTGTTTCAAATAGAAAATAATAGTGCGTTATCCCCAAATGAAATCCATTAATTATTCTGGGCTCGAGAAAAATAAATTTACTTTATACCTAAGGAAAGCACTTATTGTGTTATGTCATAGGTACAGAGCTAATAGTAAGTTGATGTTATTTTTAAAATTAAAAAATTCAGTTTGAGCAAGGAATAAACGAGTAGACTGTCAAGAAATCGATGAAGAGTCAACCTAAAAAAGATGAACTAAACAGTATTGTACGAGACGTTCTGTTGTTATATATTTTCATATCTCGTGGAATCACAGGACTTACTGCGAGGTCATGTTATTTCAACGTAAATTAGTAGCGTAGAACGATGTGACACTAAGATTTCCCAGTAGAAGTCACTTACCTTTGCTTACTTTACTGTTTTTAACAGCAAGGAGACGATGTGCCCAACGGGGTCTTGTCGGCGTTTGAAAGGAACATATTCTTGAATAATGTATAAAGATGTCAGAAATCTTGAAGTTGAAAATAGGATTACTAAAATAAGCAAAGCCAAAATTGCAGCCAGGGGAATGTGGAGGCCCTGCCGCGTTTCTTATGCAGATTCTCTTATACTGAACATTTGAAGTTTTTTTGTTATCATTGATTTGTGAAAGACAAATTCTTCAAGTCATCATCTTGATTTTATGAGTATAGAAAACGTATTGTTCTTCGAAAATATTAGGTATTGATTAAAGATATTAAGCTTGTGACCTTTGAACTAACTTTCGTGACCTGGTTTTTCTGTATATATGTGAGAAATCATTCTTCAAACGAGGGTCACAAAGGAAAATTGCTTGAAAACATATTGGTTTTGGATACACAGCAAGATCACAGGATCCTTGACTTCATAGATAATGAGATACGTAAAACTATTTGTGTCTTTGACGATTGAAAACCCTAGTTCAGGTGGGATAAAGCCACCCAATATTCCCCACGGAGCTTGTAGCTGATCCCCTTCTATTTTTATTGTACATTATTGTATTGCATTTTATTGTATTTTATAAACTTATTATATTATATAAACGCAATTAGCGAGATATAGCAGAATCATAGCATTTTATCACTTTACGTGATTACTGAGTTCAGTCCTCTTCCAAACAGTCCACCAACCACGTTTCGCTGCCTACCCGATTACTCATGGAAACTTCAACCTCACCACGACTCGTAGAAACTTGCGACCATAAAACCGGGTCTTGTACTGTGCTTTTTTATCAAGAAAGAAATTTTAATTGTAAGAAACTCCATTGTAGTGAAGACCATGTCATTTTAAAAGTAATTATAAGGGAAAATGAGAATCAGTCGGTGGAAAGTAACATATTCGTATCGAAAATAATAATTTTGTTGTGCTAGAGGTAAACGGCTCAAGTCAGGAAATAGACTAAAATGGCTAACCCTTGACATGAAAAATGTAAACCAAAAAATTAACTGTTAACGGATGTGAAAGAATTGAAGAAGGAAAAGTTACTACGGTCCAAGAAAGTCCGAAAATTTTGGTGTAGATCCTCTCTAAAAACAATTAGAACGCAAGCAAGAGAAAATATGTATGGAAACTATTGAGGATACTACGCCTAAATATTGCAAAACTGCTTCTCTAGCAACTGGTTTCTGTAGTAAATACCATTTTGTTACACGGTGACTTTCTTAAGCTGGTACAAAAGCACACTTAAAGATTTACTTGAGTTACAGGAATTCATCATTTTTCATTCGCCTTTATCACAATGTATTACTGGCAAATTCATAACCTCCCTGCTACGTAAATTACACTTTTAAGTTTTACAAAGCAACATTTCTATGGTTTAAAGTATTTATTACTTGCTTCATGATATGACATTTGCAAGGACTTTGCCATTTTATTTCATTGGACACCACGTAATCATTTATCCTGAAGATTAATTATAGCAAAGAGGTAAAAGGCAAGTCGTAGAAACAGTATATATGGATATCAAAAGCCAAAACTTTGCCTAGATAAACTGTTTTGCTTCAAGAATGTGGTAACAATTTAGAAACTAGAATTCGTGATTATAAAAGCAATCTTCAACAAATATTGTGTGCAGGTGTAAGTTTCATTTATTTTATTTAGCTGTAAAGTGCTTGGCCTGAATGAAATTAACCTTACAACGGATTATTATGCATACAAGCCGGACACATGTATATAGCACGATTGGTCACCTTCTTTATTCTGCGCAAACTTTACACTTGGAAACAATTTCCTACTGTGATGGAAGTGATTATGAATGATAAAGCTCACCATACCCAAGCAGATGAACGGGGCTTAGCTTAATTAGCATACAATCACAGCAGAAAAACAGTATGACTGAACAGTGCACCATTTTTTGAATTGTTTTGGCATAGTCTAAGAGGTAAAACAAGTTTCTCTACGGTTTTTGGTTATATAAAAGAGAAACAGCATAATTTTCAAAACAACAGGTATTTGACAAGTTACTATGAAGCGTTGATTGTGTACCTCTTGATCGGAAATGTAATGTAGGAAACAAATGAGTCCTACAATTTGACAGGTTGTGATTTCTTTACAATAAAGCGATTCATTTCTAGTCACTTCAATAGCATGATCTTTCTCTACGTCATTTGAAGGTCTTGAAAGTTGTGATGTTAATCGGTTCGAGAAACAATGCTTTTTATAAAATTTTTATCTGAGTGACAGTTATTAAACATTTGCCAAAAGTGTGGGAATGATTGAGGGGGAGGGGACAATAAAGAAGCACCAACTAGTCCAATAACACCCTTTTCTTACGGTTAGGTACGACTACTGCATAGATGAGTCACAATTACGTTTTACAATAAATAGTGCTACAAATAAAAAGTGTCAGCTCCTTCAACTACCTAGGCAACGGTTTTACGAGTGATAATGAGATTCCAGAACACCAATTTTGACATCTTGTGCAAGATCTAGGTTAGTGTATAGTTGCCAGGCTGGGGTACCAATTGCAGTAGATATGGGGAAGCTAGAAACTATCTGGAGTTTCTTTTTGAGGAAGATCGTACAAGGGGAACATCATCAATACCATGTCCACCTCGTGCCCAGAGTAGAAAGTACAAGGATGCTAGTTCTGCAGAGCTGGTTGAAGATTAAAAAGACTGGGCTTACAAAATCTCAAACGAGGAGTTTTATAAGATAACAAACTGTAATTCTATTTCGAAAGTTCTGTGAGATCCTGTGCCTCACGTACATTTCTCATATTGTAAGAATGAACAACGGCTTACATCAAAATCAGGAACTGTTTGGAAGAAGAATCTCCACACAGACTGACGACAGACTGACGACAGATATGGAGTCTATTACTACTACTACTAATCCTCATGCACCGGTTTGGTGCGTTGAGCTAACACGCAACACCACAGACCTCCACTGCTGTCTGTCAGCAGCCAGGCGAACCGCTTTGTTTAAAGAGATGCCGGAGAGTTGCAGGTCTTATGGAGACTATATGGAGACCCAGATGAACAAAAATTATCATATCACTACCTGTACCATTGTCTGCAGTTACTCAAGTTTACAATGGAATTCCACAAGGAAGTTATTTAGGGGGCCTGCTCATTGGTTTACATATTTGCTGTATGATGTTATTCATGAGATCTGACTCCATGCTTGCGTTTATCCCTACGATAATTATAGATGATACAAAGAAAGACTTCCTTTTTCTACGTTTCTAACAACATCTAAACAAAATCACTATACCTAATACACCTATCACTCAATTTATTATCTATCAATAGTGTAAAACATTTAATAGTGATACTTGAAATGAAATTAAAATTGGGGAGCGTCTTCTATACGTTGGAAGAATATCATCTATTGCAGAGAGATATTTATCAATTTTTACTGTTGATTCTACCGAATAAAGCTTTAATAAATTAAACAATATCACAAAATAGTTTTATGTATAGCCTCCCTGGTAATGTGGTTGAGAAACTTTCATGATAGTTTATTGGCATTTGAGGTATAAAAGTACTTCCCTTGCATTAAATGCTGCTACGTGATTCTTATTAATTATATAATCCAATAAAAGATATTTCTGGTGACCTTGAAATTATAATCTGTGCATGAGTAAAAACTCATGGTTTCCATAAAGTAACGAGAGAATAAACAACCTGGCCCAAAGGGTATTTTTATTCTGCACCAGCATTACGAAACAAAAGGCAACAAAAACGACCACAGAGAATCACCCACAATATTTTATGTAAAGAGGTGTTAAGATAAATTTAGGCCAAAACGTATTCAGTTCATATATCTGTCCTATGAATACACATCATTCTTAATGTTGTAATATGGTTTTCTTCAAAAAGATACAAAGACCTTAATTGATGTTTATAGCCTACGATAATGATGTCAAGCTTATGGATGTTCATATATCATCAAACTGCAATGTCTTTTCTCAAACAAATTTCTCAAAGAAATCCTTCAGTCCTTAGAATGCACTTACGTTTAACTCACGGCATCGCGAATACTCAATATCTCAACCTTTGTTCTTGTCAGCTCGAGATATTAACAATATAAATGTATATCAATTTTGAAAGCGACGGAAATATTGAAATTCGTTAGTAGCCTAAAACTAAAGAGTAGGGACTTTATTGTCAAATGGCCTGTCATTACGTCGATCCGGTTGTTTTAAGGCGACAGAGTGCACGGTGTGCTGTCTACATGAAAGAAAATTCCTTTGATTTACATTTGCTTGCGGCTGAAAAAGAAAGGTCAATGACTAAGGTCAATAAAATGGCTTGTTATCAAGTCGGTGCCGTCTTATGGCAGCGGGAATGGACACTGCGTTCTCTCCCTTGAAGGACAGTTTACTTCGATGAACGTTGACCAGTTCTCACCATTGAGCTCGAAAACCGAGCTATTAAGTACCGACACGGGATGAAATCTCTAGTGGTGAATAGGAAACAATGAAAAACAGAGAAAATTTAAAACTCACTAGCAGAGTGAGTTATTCTTCTCAAATACTTTATTTACTTATATAACTATATCTATTTATTTTAAACGTTGAAACCGCATTAAAAAGGCAGTCAAGTATCCCAAAAAGACTAACATTTCCTGAGGCAAGGTACAAGCTGCAGTGAAAATTCTGTTCATAATCTACCTTACCATACAATTACGAAATCTATATTTGTCCTTGTATTCCTTTGTGACAAAATATTTCTAAACGACTTGCTTCCTAACAAACAAACAAGTTATTAGTGTAAATATTCCCATTCCGTTTTAACAGTAAGTATATACAACGCAGATAATGCAGGATATATGAACCCACATGTGTGATCATCTTAAGCAAATTTTGTATTGCATCGAAAATTTTGCCTATTTGCTTTTGAAATTAAGGCTTGTTCCGACTAGTATCGATCAGGTTGATTCCTTGTGGGTATTAGCAGATGTGTGTTCTCCATTTCATCGTTGCTTCTCTTGAAGCTTTATTTATCAAAACAGAGAATCGTGCTCTTGGTAAACAAATATAACTTGTTTACAACATATACCTTTTTCAATAACACAAGTGACGGTAAACGAGCTAACCGTACAGGTGTTATTTGCAGCAATGTGTTCCAATCCTCTCCTTTTCTCTCAATTCTAAGCTAAATGGTTTTTACTTTCACTCCAGACGATTGCTATGACCAGTGCCTGGCGAAAAGTTTAGCAATATGATACTTTACTCAGCGCAGTATATGTATTTAAACTATATATTACTAACACGTACTATAGCTAGCTAGTCTAATACTCATAGTCAGTTATACATTTTACTACGTTTGAGACTTCATCTGTGACGATGATCCATTGGCTATAAGATTTCCCATTAAATTTATTATTCTTTGAATTGTGTTTCCAAAAGTGTTTATAGAGTTCTTTATCCAAAGCGTGCCTTTTATATTTAAATGATTTGGAATGATTACCATATCTTCAGTTTCAAGGTTTAATAAGACATCTTCCATCGATGATGCAGTTCCCTTTGTTTGTATATTTAAAATGAGTTAGTAGTGGTTGCTGCGCTTGTTATTCACCTCCAGCCCCCCTTCCCAAGATCCTCTTGCTGTGGGTATTTATAATCTCATTCATGTTTTAAGCATGACTGTAACGTATTTTTGCATTGTTCGTATGCAAGATTTTGTTGAGGGTGAACAGATTTTGTAAGTGTAACGTTTATCCACAGGAAACCTGCGATATTTTTCTTAACCGTTGGATTAATTGTAAAAGGAGGGGTGGTGGTGTTAAACCAGATAGTATTCAGGAAGCAGTTTCTTTTCTCTCTGCTACTCTGGCCTTGTGCTTGTATAAAGTATAAAAAGTTAAGTGGAAAAACAATGTTCTGTTATGCCTCATAGTAAACAGGAGTTGCAGCTTTCAAAATTTTATAAGGTTATTTTAAATGTTACACACACACACACACTCACACACACACAGAGGAGTTAGTCGAATGAGACAATGAGGTAGTTAATTCGCCAAAGAAAACATAGATTAAGACACTATTCTTAAGGATATGCTTACTCAACATGAAAAATAGCATTTCAAAAATAGATAACATGTAAACAAATTATAACGTCCGAGATCTACCATAACTAGTCTGAAGGGACAGAATCTAGCAATAGATTGATGAACAAAACGTTTTTGACTAAATATTCTATATGCTCCTCTAAATAAATTATACTTGTGCGATCTTACTTTATGGCAATTTGTTGTTTTAATTTTAAACTGAGCTTATTTGACTAGGATTTCAAATGGGCAATTTGGACCTATTACAGAACATTCAATGATAATGGATTAATTATCGAAATACGTTTTAGAGTTATTGGCTACTAGAAAACAGACGCCAAGTGTAAAGTTCTGGAACGTGTCTGCACTTCACTTAAGGAATTCAGTGGACCACAGCCAACCGCCTGATAAGTAAACACAGTAGGACACAGCAGAACTTGCAAAGGTGGGGGGGGGGCGGTGGAGACGCAGGAGTGCCCAAAATGTGGCCACACGCCCCATGATACAGACCACCTGGTCCTACATTGCCCCTACACTGCAATAGAGGGAGGGTATGCAGCAGTGCTGGAGTGTGGAGCTGCCTGTAAGAGATGGCTGAAGGAATCGTGGATTGAGGGGTGATCACCATGCGAAACTACTACTTAAGGAATTACTGTCAAATCTACATGCCCGCGCAATGTCGATTTTAAGCACTGCCGCAAAACACAAAACTCTACTGTTTTGCATCCTTTTTGAACACAATAATTTTCAACACACTTTTCAGCCTAGAATGTTTAGACAAAACGTTTTATTAATCCCTCCAGATTCTATTCTTAAGGATGACTTTTTGGGATCCACTCTGGATACAAAAGGTAGGACCTGGGGGGTACAATTTCACCCTCAACTCCAAAAGCCCTAAGTGCGATTTATGGGGGTGGGGGGTAAAAATCTGTTCCAGGAACGAATTTCCGTTAAAATAAGTGTTATAAAAGTGAATAATAAAATGCTATCAAATTGCCAATGGAGAGAGACAGAGTCTCAAGACCATTTTAAGATATAAGCATCAACTAAAGTGACGAAATTTTATGTTAGTCAGGGTAATATGCATAATAGCAGAAAAAATAAAGCGAGGGTTAGACAACTTTAAGAACTGAAATAAATTCCATAATGACTGAAGGCATAATAAAAATCACAAATATTTTACCAGGAAACTACCCATACAAGAATAAAAGGCTACTTTCATATATTGATTTTGAATACCACCACGCTCTTATTTGCCTTAGGAAATTATGGACATTATCAGCCATATTGATGAGAAACTCCAAACGTTCTGTTAAATATATGTTGACTGTTAATTTATACACGTATGTATTTATATACATATATAGTAAATAAATGAATAAAATGCACGTGGTGCTAGCTTGTATCGATCTCAATATGCCCCACACAGAAAACGCCGACTTAACTACAGCAGGAAATAGTGTAATAGCTACGTTGACCATCAGTGAAGTCGATCCCGAGTTCCCATCACCATCAGCAACCTTATGTTTTTCTCTGCGCTATCAGTTTCATCAGTGCCGTTCCCATGTGTAAGTACTCACGCAAACACGCTGGTAATCATGGAATGCACAGTAATTCATTAAATATGAACGCATTTTGTGCTGGCGTGGAACGAGCACATTTCCTTTGCGAAAGTTCCTGGGTTCGATCTCCGCCAACTTCGCTTGAACTCATGTTTATAGAGGGCATGCATTCCATTATTGCTAATGTGTTTGCCTGGGTACGTATGTAAAGTAAACTATTAAACTACTTGTTAAAGAGGCATAAAACATGTTAAACTATTATTGCCTGTGGTTAACTACGAGCTTTCGAATATATTAAAGCTTTCTGGAAGTCTAAAACAACTGGGGTTTTTTATACAGAAAGTAAATTACCACAGTTACATGAGATTTCACGCACCATCCTGTTTTTCAAAAGTCAGTGACATGAAAATTTACCTTGTTGTACAATTACGAAGTCCTATTGTTTATCCATGTATTTATTTGCAGCAGAGGACTTCCCATAACAGCATTTCGAGACTTCATTAAACCAGTCCCTGGTAGGTTACTTTTATTAGCAGTTGTAGTATTCTACTTTTCTACAAGTTACACACATATAATATATATATGTAATCTATGTAGCTTTATGATATGCTCACTATGCATCCGCATTATGAGCACTCTGACATGGCCTAAAATGAGTTACTTAAACTGCCTTTGCTAGCTATTTAGCTACAATTCTGTCTCAGCGCTCTGTTCTGCACTGATAAGCTCTCAAATGGCGAAATGGGGTTGTCTGCAGCATATATATATATGCTGGGGAGTGGGACCTAAAGACGGCCTTGGTATGTCTGCAGTTGGGCCCGACCACCTTTGTCATGCGGGGT
>JAAAKL020012698.1:0-12891 GCA_010016065.2 Carybdea cf. marsupialis auct. non (Linnaeus, 1758)
TCAAGGGCACTTTCCAAAGTTACGCCAGAAAGATCAAAACAGCAGGAACGGCTTCCACACTTAACAAGACCCCCGTCCAAAATAGCATAGTAAATGTCAAAGGAAACAGTAACTTATCTCACTCTAAGAACATACACGAACGTAAGTATGTTGTGGTAAAATAGAGGGAAGAATGAAAACAGTACCTAAAAATTTAACAGAACAAACATAGTTAGGGTTGAAGAATACTTTATCATGTACTGTAACACAAGAACTCACTGTGCTTTCACGGACGGGGGTCTTGTCAAGTATGGAAGCCGTTCCTGCTGTTCTGATCTTTCCGCCGCAATTTTGGAAAGTGCCATTGAACTTGGACGATCGTGGTTAAAATTTGTGTTTCTTCGTGACCCATCTTTCACGATTCCAGAGCCTTCTTATGTATGAATTTAGTCGTAAAGGGATTCTGTAGCTGGATGTTGGGATCTACACCAGTGGCGAGTAAATATTTTGCTTTTTGCTTTGCCCTGCTTGCAGTTGACGATTACCCGTGGTGGTTAGTGTCCCTATTTACTACCCGAAAAATCCATATATTTCAAATTTTATTTCGTATTCTTAATATACATATCAAGACCCATCGATTGATGCATTGATTATGTATGTAAGGTACTGTGCCAGCTATACTTAAGAAGGTACGTTCCAACGTGAATGTAGGTTACCTACGGCCGAAGCTCAAAATCGTCTTTCCATCCGTCCTTACCACTCTCGTATGGATCCTCGTCGGATATATGCCTTAATTTCTCCACATACCGTTTTTGAGACACAACGTCTAATCTGTTAAAACATCCAGGTAAAAAAAGCTCCGTTTTACGGGTCGTTTCCCTTTCGAAGTAGAGGTAGAAGTCTTATCGTTCCTTACAGAAGCCGTACCGATCGTTGTTTGCGCAGTCCTCCAGCAGCTTTCTTTAGCGACCGTTGTCAACCAAATGTGACGTCAACGCAAAGGGTCTATTGGAAGCTAATGCGGTGACTAGAGCAATAAATCATGTTATCAACTGGTAACACCAAGCTCAGTAAGTAGAGCGCACGCCGCGAATGCGTGGGTTAAGGGTTTAAATCCCGCAGGTGACGTACTTTTTGATTTCTCTAATATCTATTCAGACAACTGATTGTTATTTCATCTAAGTAAGAATTTTATAATAAATGCCTTATCTTACAGCATTAGGCCAAATGAATTAGGGTTTGACCCTAGTGATAGCCTCTTATGTGCGTAATCATGGGAAAACCGTAAACAAAAATCGTTGTAATAATGGTTTTCTATCATTCGAAATACAAGATCCTATTTTTTCCTCGCATCATTCTAACTGAAGGCAACAACAATACCATACGCTCTGTACTGCGCTCTCTTTACAAAACATCTACAGCAACTTAGAGCGTACTGGTGCATAGACGCTCACTGCTAATCAAATAGACATACCTCTAACTCATATTGTTCTTTTGTAAAAGTAAAATGTAATCAGCAAAAACAAACTTATTTTAGTTGCTGCTCAGTGGATAAACTTACCACGGCCTAAGAAACTCGTAAACTCAGTGCAAATTATGTACTTTTGCAGTATTACAATTTTGGGAACTGATGTAAACATCTTGTTATCTTTACGAGTTTCTTTGTCTTTGAAGTGACATCTTTACAGACATCAAATTCGCATCACCGATTTATTTTCGAATCTCAATCTCCCTATGACTATACTTGGTAGTAAACTCTTTAGGAATGATAGGCAATAACATGCGAAGTAGGGCTGAATTATTGTGGATTTGTAACTCTCTAGTTCCTGGTAGTAATTTACTGTAAACAGTACATCCATTCCCTAGTTTTTTCTTTGTTGCCCACTGAGACAAAAAATAAGTTTCTCATGTGCACCTCTGACACCTTTCTTACTTGAAGTCCCATCATCAAAGAACATACCTAATTTAAATTGGCTTACGTTCGTTTTAGCTGATTTTTTACCTGAGCAAAACAGTTCTGTTCTCACTTTGTGCATTCTGTCACTACCAGATATGGAATGAAGTGAAACTCTGTCAAGGATCCGCTTTGCAATGCCAATTTTCTAAAGCGTCAGTTGTCTGGCTCTTTCCTGTCGACTCACAGTTAAAATAAAGCATCGTCTTGTTTTTGAAAAGGTACGGTGCTAAAATTAGAGGAGTGTATTTACCAGAGAAGACTGTGGGGTGACGTTTAGCAGTTTCTGTATCTGTTTAGACACTTAATTAAGCGTCGCTTTTAGCATGATGATACTCATCACATGATTTTCAAGACCTGAATCAAGCAAGGAAGGTATTGCGTATGCTTACCAAGCTAACTATGTAGTCTCGTGTTCACATCAGAATGCGTCAGCATGTCCGATAGCTGATGCAACGATCACGTGATAGCTTGTTGGGTAGGTAGTATACCTTAGCTAGGCTCAAATTCTGTAAAATGATGATGTAATGGCTATATCAAGAGATGGTAGATTTTGTATAAATATTGTGATTTAGAAGATGAAATCAGACTTATAGTGGGTCTAAATAGATGCAGACGCACCTTGTTTTCAGGTGTGTAGTGAAAACTCGTGTCTTTCGTTCTGTGCTCTGGGTATTTTGTCTTCGTACACAACAGAAGGGGGAGAGACTTTGTTTCTATTCCTGATGAAATGTTTATTTTTATTTTCAGCTGATTATTAAAGCAGATTCTGACAGAGTCTTCCATCTATCCTTACGTTCATATCATATGTATTAGGTCCTTTTGTAAGAAATTCTAAGCAACCGTCATAAAGCACAATAGTAAGATGCTTCACCCTTTCGTGTTTTGATATGGAATTTGTTGTTGTCACACATCTACTGCAACGTTTGTCCAATCGACCATCCCCCTCAGAAACAGAAACTGCAGCATGTGCATACTCACATTTTGTGGGGTTTTTTCACTCCCACACCATGTCTTGGAAGACCAGCTTTACTTTTTCTTTGTCTGCGTCACTCCAAAGGGTCCCTAGGGTAATGTATTAGTACACATTCACGTGCTGTGGATACCTCTTCAAAGAAGTGCATTGCAATAAGACGCTGAAAAAAAAGAGCTAAGCAAACACGGACTTTCTATACTTCAATTGAAACCTTCAATCTTGTTTTCATTTCTGTAACCTGCCTTTCTTCTTGTATGCAATGTTAAATTCGTCAGAAACGGTAGTCATGCTTGTTACAGGTGTTACTCTTAAGATGTATTATAAACATTGACGGAATAAACTGCCACCTCTTGTTACCATTTTCACTTCACTCAAGATGACTGATAGTTGATTTTCTGAAGATGATATAGGGTAAAACCGTGCCTCCGTCAGTTTTTTTCCTTGTGGTTCTATCTACTAAATTATTTTTATGTCTATGTAAAATGTTACTGAGATCAATCTGTACATAGATCTATCAATCGCCGATGTCACTGGTATAGAAAGGAACCAAGTGAGTCTTTGAACCCAAATGTTTGTGCAATGGTACTCCTGGGCCAAGATGCAGCGGTGTGAATCATTAGGTCACACTTGTTGCATCATAACTGATTTCATCCTTGATTCCACTGTTTCTCTAGTCGGGTATAACTTATATGTAGCTTCTAATTTATTTATGTCAGTTTTAATAATCCTAGTAGCTATTTATACGACTGATAAAAAATAAACATTTGATAAATATAGTATAACATTTGATGCGGTTTATACAACATTGACCTCAAGTAGGAAAAATTCAAAATATCTTCATCTCATCTTCTCAAGTATTGCTAAAAGGTCAACGAAATTATGACCTGATGCACTTAGATATTTAATATTTTACTTTAGTCATAAAACAAACATTTGTTAAAATTAGCATCATATTTAAAACAGCTTAAAAGTAGTGAAAGTAACCAACTCCAATGAGAGAATACCAGCACCGTTTAACACTTGAAATAATCGCCACAACAGATTGGGTCTAGCTTGGGTGATACCTCAATCAATAACAAAAACTCAGTCGGTTATAAAGCGTTCGAACACGTTGGAGATTTTCCGATTATGTCTACTAGTAGATAATTCAGCTAAACAATTGCGAAACCGCATAGAATTTTCAAGGCAGCCTAAGTGGACATGACAACATATGATTCCCCTCGGCTTCAGGTCCGACTGACGTGGTCTTCAAAGTGATCCATCGTGCTTCCTTTTAGTAATTTGCCAGCGTTGGCAGTTCCAACATCTATCAAAGGGATTTGTAAAGTTCTAAACATTAAGCCACAATGTCAAGTACAACTACAGCAATAGAGAAAGTAACTAAGTAAAGAATTTATTCCGATTACTTCCTTACTTCCTTACTTCCTTACTTCCTTACTTCCTTACTTCCTTACTTCCTTACTTCCAGTGGAACACCGATGCACACATCGGTGGCATAAGTGCACACATATGGCCATTAATCTGACCATAACAGAATCATTTGCAATCACATCATAGTCAAGGTAATGCGACAAACATCTCCAACTTAATGTCCTACTTAATCATCGATGTGTGGTACCATAACCTAGGGTAATAGGAATGGAATTTTGAACATGTGTGGTGTCTCACGTTTTCTCAGAGCGGCCCAATTACTTGTTCATGTTATATGGAACAGTACTCGAAGTAGCAATAGGTGATCAGTGGTATTTTTATCATCGATATGTGAGAACTGTTACGTCCACGCCATGTCTTCGAAACTTCCCACAGAAAAAACAGGGATGAAACGGCTGTCAAATTACAAATGGTTAGACTTCACCGCCGATGACAAAATGGTGTGCAATGGAGAGCAGGCAAGCACGGCATTAAAACTGTTGGAAAATTTGTCGTTGGAAGCACCAACTTTCAGTGGAAATGAAAGACCACGTCAAGTCTGGGCCTCATGACGCTGCTACAAACTCCAAAGGTGACGCTAACGCGAAAAAAGCAGGGTCGTCAGTGCTACCTCGTAAGCTGGTGCTTAAAACACCGTCAGATATTGACATCTCAAAGTTGCTGCAGAAGATGAATGACAAAGATCGCTTCCGCTGACGCAGTTCAAACAGCTCGTCCAGGTGCAAAAACTGCACAATGTCCCCTTTTCTGGTGCCTACGAAAACGAAACGGCATGCAAAAACTTCACCCTCGACACCACAGATTACCTATTTGAATAAAAATGAAGAAAAAGTTGGAGCTTGTTAATTTCATATTTGTTTTATGTGATGATTCTACGGACAAATGTATCACGGAGCAAGTGGTTATTTTTGTTCTGTTCGTAGATCCCGAAACCAATCTTCCCACTTTACAGTTCTTTGAGGTTGCTGAACCTGAAAACAGTCAAAACGCACGAGGAGTCTATGATGCTACTTTATCGACTTTAACACGGCATGGCAAGGTCTCAGTTGTTGAAAAAATGGTTTTTCTGGAAGCTCAAAGCTATAAAGAGTTCTGTGGACAACTGTGGACGACTTTCACAAAACGTGTGTCGATCTGTGTGTTTATTCGTGATAGCAAAAGAAGGACTGTCGTTTGGCTGAAGGGAAAAGTAAACGGTGCGAAAAACGAACTAAAAAAGCGTCTGCCAAGCGACCCCATTTTGACATTTGGGAATTATCTGATTCCTTTTCATCATCTGAAAGCTCTGATAGTGAATAATAAGATTTCTCTTGCTGTCTTGCCATGTATATTTTCATCGTATGTGTAGTTATTTTGATACTTTGGTCATGTTTATGTTTTATTCTTTGCCCTATGTTCTAGAACACCTGATCAATTTCATGATATTCATATATCTTGCGCCAACGTTCTGTTTTGCCCGTCTACAAATGCTTCTAAAGTGACCCCAAAATAGACTGAAATTAGAAAAATTTGAAAAATACTCTTGAGCCTTTGCTCCGATCCTCATTTAAATCCAAACCCTCCACCTCTGAGCTCACTTCTGGCGTTTTTATTTTCACTGATGACAACAAATATCCCTTATTTCAACCACTGTTATAAAAATCGTTGGGAGAATTTAAATACAATAAAGCCCAGAGCCAGATTAAGACAACATTGGACTTGAAGCTCCAGCAGTCCGACCTTCTAAGTAGCTTTAATTGCTTGTAGCGCTATCATTCAGCCTTTATTGGACATAAAGGGTGGTGACGACGAATTATCATCATCATCATCATTATAATCATCATTATCATGAACCTCAAGCAATGTAGCATCAATATTCAGCAACAGTAGTTTGAAATGTGTACCTAAGGCAGAAAATGCTATACCAGCTGAACTTGGCATGCGCATATCGTCCCTGTAATTACTACACTAGTGCTGCTTTCTTAGATTTTCGATCCTAGCAAGCGCGAATTCTCTGATCGTCTCATTACAGCGAAGGCTTCGTACGTATGAGTTGAACCCCTCCGCTACATCAACGTAGTGTTAAAGAGGAGAACCCAACCATTCTGTTGATAGTGCAGTGTGCTAAGGACTTACTGATCGTTGATTCAGATCCTACTTCGTTCACCATTTCTTCCCTCGAGGTCACTTGCTGACTGATTACATACATCAAGATATCATATTACCTAAATAAATTTTCTTCTTAGTCTGAAGTGTGTTGGGTCTATAAGAAATAAAGAAACGAGAACAAAACTAGATGAATGTTTTTGCTCAGGTTCTATAAACATGGGCTTAATTGGTTACGACAGGAGTACCATTTCTCTGATACTGTTTGGTTTGCGCCTTCTTAACATGTTGTCATAAAACAGCAGGGCCACTCTACGTAGGGCTAACGCCGTAAATCGTCGTATAATGATGATAGGCCTACTAACTAATTTTTGTGGTTTTCATATCACAACAAAAGACCATCCTTCGGTCTTAAGCCCTCAAGAGTACTTAAAATCAACCAATCGGAACTTAAGTGGCAAAAATCACTCGAATCTTTTTAGGACGCTAAATATTTCTCCAACCACGAAACATTTCTAGGTTAGTGACTTTGTTACTTGTTATCTATCATCACCACTTGGAAATTTTCATATGGCAAAATCAGACAGATTGTGGAAGGTCGTCAGCAAGCTGCAATCCAATTAAACCTTTTGCACAATGGGGACACGTCACGAATAACGAGCTACGTGAGCGGACGCAACAAGCTCCAGTCTCAGTTTTAGCCGCTCAAAGAAGGGTGCGGACATATCTTGGACATATCTTGCGCCTGCCTCCGAGTCATCCAACCCGCTCGGTCCTGGATTTTAGCCCGTTTGCAGCAGGATGGAGACGTCCACAAGGCGCACCTCGCACTCGATGGCTGGATATCGTCGCCAAAGATCTACGATCCCGTGGAGTGCCTCTATCTCAAGCGGAGCAGCTCGCTGCCGATCGTCAGCACTGCCAAACACTTGTGTTGCAAGTTGGCTCTACGCACCGCACGGTGCTCGAGGATTAGTGAGTGAGTGAGTGAGTAACAGGTTAGCTGGAAAACATGGTCAAACCTTTAAACAGAGTTCTTATCAAACTAATTCGAATCTGCCGTTATTTCAAAGCATTACAGCTGTATAGTGAAATGGCCTACAATATCAAATGTCAGGTCTCAGCTGAACTATCCCTGAGATGCAGCCCCTGGACCCCTTTAATGTTAGTGTGGCCTAACCTCAGAAACAAAAAGAACTTCGCCAATCGTTTTCCAAGGTGAAAAGCTCAGCGAAACTTCCTATCATGGAGAATTTCATCTTTTATCAAACTGCGATAGTTCAGACTTTAAAAGGGAGGAGGGAGAGTGAAGAAAAGTGATCTTCTAGAGAACCTCTGGACGTAAAAGGACCAAACAATCAAATCGTAAGGGCACCAGATAACAAAAGTCAGTCTGTTTATGTAAAACATTTGTTTTATGATGACAGTGTGACCCTGTTACTTACACTTAGCTTTCTCATATTGCAAAGTCATTCAGTTTAGGCATTATTGAACGTATTTTAATTTGTTGTGTTCGTGAGGTGAGAGGAGGTGATGTAAGGAGAGTCACGCGCTCCAACTTTTCCTTAACTGGGTCAGAGTAACTACGTGACAAGTTATATATCATTTTCAAATATGCCGCATAAGAAAATCACTTTTCTTTCTTTAGCTCTTTGGTTTTGATAAGCGAACGATATTTACATTCAGGCTTCGAGGTGTGTAGGTCAACTGCCTGTTACAACTGGTGCTGTAAATTTTTAATAATGAGATGCTCCTCTTCTATGAGATTGCACTAAAGTTAGCGAGTTGTAGTCGTGCTGATTTGAAACAACTGTACTTAAATAGACCAGATGTTATAGTATAGAATAACTCTGAGCTCTTCAGAATATGCAAATCAGGAGCCAAGGGTTGAATATAATTGAACCGATGTTGCTATTACCCTAAATCGAAATTATGGTATTCCTGTTTCCAATCCGAAAGTTTATTAGCCAAAGCACAATTGCAAAATTACTTTATAATAGTTCGATAAAAGGGAAAAGACAACAAGTTCTGCATATTTCTCAGTTCTAGTCTAATATCGATATAACTATAGAAGTAATTTGTTTACTTGAGAGTTTATTATTATTTCTGAAATACACTCGCAACATTAGTTACGCATTATTACATTGTTGACATAATCTTAATCCAACAACGAATTTACTCCATCTTTATCTCCCTATAGCAATTTATATAAGTAACACTTGACTTATCAAGTTTCTAATCCAGCTGTTAGATTTCTTTGATCTTGACAGCACGTTGTGTCGTATTATATCATCGTTTTCAACGTTGTATTCACAATCTCGTGTCGTGTGCAATTCTTCCGTTTGCATTTCCGTCACCTGTAAAATATAAGTGCTACCAGCACTGATTTCTCAAAACTGAAGTGTTTTCATTAATGTACTCCGGGCTGTGTAAGCACCCGTGCCTTAGGCAATCCCTTATTTTGTGGTATCAGAAGTGATCAGCACTTACAACGGGACCAGCAGAAGAAATCAGGAAGACAGTAGTAGCAACGACAGATCTTTAGATAGGAGTCAATCCTTTTGCGAATAGCCACCACTGGTACCAGCACCAGGTATTTCTTGATCAGTAGTTCCAGATTGTGAAAATATAGCTGTAGAGCTTAATGTAGAAACAAGTCCACCAACTTACCGAGTTATACAGTCAGAAAGTCTAGATGCTATTTCAACTAGCTCCTTTACACGTTTACCATCTATCTGGTCGTATTGGCAAGCATTCCAAAGTGTTTGATTTGTAATAGTTATCTCATAGCATGATATTCATGTTCTGTTGCTAATTATTATAATATTAGCATTACTTATTCGAAAATATTGAATGCGTAAACTGATAGGAGGGTGGGGTGTGATATTTATTTTTTAGCTTTTGTTATGAGATTACATGCATTAATACAGTATATGCTCAAATCACATAAACACATGTTTGAAGAATCGTCATAAACTGGACGTGAAATACAACAGAACTGTACCATTACTTCTTTCCGATAATGTACCCACATATACAACACAGACGGACAAAAAGACCAAGACATGGTTAGGACTACAAGCTATGAGGGAGAAAAACCCAGTTGATTATGTACAGCAAGACTCTAAAGAAATTTTTAATACCTGCCAACAAATAGTTTTAGGTCTTAGGTTATACGATGGAAATGGTATGGAACAGGTTTTAGGTATACCAAAATATGGTATAGTTGTTCAGCCTATAATTTACATATGAATACCAGGGATTTATTATCATCAATTTATGTATAAAATGGCATTCCTTGAATTTGGAGACTTAATACAGTTTTAAGTATGGTAAAAGTGTTGTGAATTTTATCATAATTTACATGAAGGCAACAATTTGCAAACTTTACTCTAAAATTCTTTCAAATCTGAGTTGAAAAACAAGATTAAGCAAGCCTAGTGCCTCGTGTTTATTACAAATCTTGCCTGTAGGCCAGCAATCACTCATTCAGCTGTCTCGGGATCAATCACGAAAGTGAATTTAAGCTTTTCCATGTTAGAAAGTATGGCTATCCAATTTCACTTATACGAGAGGCAATATCGTGTTTTACTTACTGTAGCCAGTAAACTATTAGTACCGCTCAATTTGCCAAGATTCCCTATGCAAAAAACTCACGGTGCATCCTGAATCAAAAGGAGTGCAATGAATCTTGATGTAAACATCATCAAAATAGTTAGTGCCTCTACCTTCAGAAAAGATTTCATCACCAGAAATGCGGCGGAGGGACAATTACAAGAACTTACTTTAATCTTCTCGATGGCCTTCTTCACAAACACGACCACGACGACCTCCACCAACATATACACACTCCACCCGCCCCCGCAAATTTCTGGCGTACTTCATCATGATGGACAAATGATATACATACTACTTCCCAACATGCGTAATGATATTGATAAGCAAGACTAGACCACTCTGCTATTCCTGCAACAAGAATAAAAGGTAAGTAAACATTTCCAACAAACAGGTGTTTTGTTCCTTTGGTAACAAAGACAGTGTCCCCTTATCACCTCTATAAAATTAACGTGTACGCTATATAATGAATCTGCTGCCAAACTCGCATGTTGCTAAGTGTGTCTGTATACGCCTAAATGGGATTTACAGGGACACAACCCAATGTATGTAGCCAACCAGGCAATTGCCCTAAAATCTGCTCACCCCTGTCACGCTCCTTGGTAACCTATTGATATCCTCATGTTACACAAATGCAGCTTTATTATCATGCTGTCATTTAAAAGATGTTTGAAACTCCTATGATCACTGCAAAAACGGTGTACCTATTAATGTCGACTTAACCCTCATTCTACTACCACTGGATTTTAAGGACAATTCTGAAATATGAAGTATTCAAATTTTTCTAAACCCCGTAATTCTGAAAATGAGCATTTTGGAGACTTGCATTCCATGCCTCCCTGCTACCACGCGGAGAGGTTTAAAAACAAATAATACCAGGAATGGACACCCCTTTCATGTGGCAAGTCTCTAGCGTGATTTGTTCCATTTCCACCGAAATTTAGTAAAATCTTTACTTCTTTTGGTCCAGGATTGTAGTTGCAGCTAGAAATACAAATTATTTTAAATTGCATCTGTGTTTTGCAGCGATAATAATCAAATAACGGCACAAAATTAACTGTCTTCTTTTGTAATGATACTTAGCCTACTTCAATTTGACTTTGTATAAATTCTCACAGTATCTCGAAACTTGTATCTTCAGGAAGAACCCTAACATGATCTGGGGGCTGGTCACACATTTTTAGTAAGAAACCACAGCTGCTTTGAAACGATTAATACTAGTAAACGTTGAATGCTAGACTTATTCTTAATTTTGTCTAACGAAGGAGGAAACTAGACCGTGCTTTCTATAACATCTTAAATTTTCTCATAATCCAGTTCTCCTTTCAAATGATAACAATTTTAGTAATAATGACAAGATTTATGACTTCAAACTTCAGGAATAGTATACTTAAGGTAAAACACACATATAATGTAAACTTTGGACAAATTACGAGGTTGACTTTACCGAGAAACGTAGAGAGACAACACCATGTCAATGTACGACAAATTTCTTATCTCCTGATATTTGGTCAGGTCAGATAGTCAACTTCAGCGCGTCATTGCTTACAAAGAAATGTGACCCACTTGTTCAAAGCAGCTATGCTATACATTTGGTGTGATTGATGAGAAACATTGTTGCAGCATATTTCTTTGCTATCATTGCAGCAAACAGATGCGCTATATTGTCTAAAAAGGTAATGGGAATAGTATGCAATACTAATTATTTTGCTATTAAACTGTCATTATTTATCCCATTAAGCTTCTTATCCCAGCGTTTCCTTAGGGAATGAAAAAAAATTTCGTTGCCCCATAGTTCCCCATTGTAATAAATTGAGACATCATCATTATTTTCATAGTAATATTTATAGTAAAGTTACATCTTAATGCTTTTTGGCAGCATAGAAACTCAAATGAACTGCTTTCACACTTCCAAGACCACAATTTAGCTGTTTAAGTTCAACTTTAATATACAGAAAGGGAAGAGCTTCAAAGAATCACATTTCAAAACTTTGAGGGAATAACAAATATGCCGAGCTTAATTGTGCTAAAAAATGTTTGAGATTCGTGATGAAAAAACGTGCTGAACAGCAGGAAAACCTTCTCTTCGAGACACAAGATATTTTAAGGACTTGATATGAAATATTCTGATCTATCGTATGTCTGACTTTCAGTGATAGTATTTCTTAACAGATTTTTGTATTAAAGTTGAGGTTTTACCTGCAGCTGAAGTATAATCAACTAGCTAACTCTAATATAACTGGTTTTATGCCTAGATTAACGCCAACAAAGAATTCCTGCAAAACCGATTTTGAGACCATTCAATAACTAGTTGATTAAATTCACATATTTATGGGTGCGCTTGGTTTCTTTCAAAATGATTTACGTCAGTTAACAGGCGTGGATTTCAAATTATTATCTCTGCTTAACAGTGACATTTTGAAACTGCAGAATTACCAGATTTGCACCTACTAATTTTTAATATGTTCTTCTTTATCACAAATCTTCTGTAAACTAAATAAAACTTTGAATTGAACTAGAACCTATCAATATTTTATTCTACGACTGCCTCCACGCCCTATCTCTGGCTTAGTTTATCATAGTCAAAGAAATCTTCTATAAATATATGTATATATATGCATATATATATATACATATATATCTATCTATTTAAATATGCCTATTAGATGGATGCATAGAAAGATATGCAGATAAATATATAGATAGATAAGGGAACAAAATAAATGAGGTTGCTGGTGGTGGTGAGAATACGGAATCGACATCTCGGATTGTCGACATTACTAATGCACTATTTTATGCAATGGTAAAGTCTTCGTTTTCGGTGTGGAAGATCCTGGGTTCGATCCCCGCC
>JAAAKL020012699.1:0-12891 GCA_010016065.2 Carybdea cf. marsupialis auct. non (Linnaeus, 1758)
TGAGATTTGAGGAACAAAAATTGATTTTAGAAGATCAACAAACTCCAGAATTACAACTTAGGATTCCGTCGGGATGTTCAAACTGTGTTTTCATTTTGGCTAGCTTACTGAGAGGGGACTAGTGACGTTTTCCAAGTTTTTCTACAAAAGGGTCACACAACAAGGATTTATAAGAATTGCCTATTGTGTAAACTTTATAGGTAACATCAAATTTTGGGCAATGATGAGTCATCTGTGTCACCACAAGATAACAACTTCTTCCCCATGTTTAACAGAATTGTTCAAGGCTTTCCTATGCTTGCTTGATGCTAACAAACATATTTTTATACACACAGACTATTTTTAGTAGGCTGAGTCATACTAAGGGGTTGCACTTAGGCAGCTTTTTATCTGCACAAAAACCTTAATTTGCTTTAATATGCTGTGCAAATACTCTGTTATTATGACCTCTTTGTGATGCACAATTCCACTGGACAATATCAACAATTCATATATTCATGAGTTGGGATACTATCACACTTTATCCACTCTAAACAAATAAATGCCACGACTTTTTCTACAGCATACCTGCCAATCCCGTTACAACCCCTTCCAGCACATCTTGTTTCCCTGAAAGTAATTCTCATTAAAGTTTATATGATAAGACTTAGTATTGATACGTTTTTAACCGTTACGTGGTAAACCGGTTACAAGAGTGTTTTAAACCTCAAGTTGATCCATGTTGATCCGCCAGTGGTTTACATTGTGCAACGAAATTAAAGAGACAATTCAATTTCGGCATCTAGTGCCATCGCCACTTGTGCAGTAAACAATTCGTGCTTATTAATATATGTATAATATATACATATAGATATATACAAACATATACATATATATATATATGTATAGATACACAAAAGACGAAAGTGCCTTGAGGCAAGCTACAAACTCTCAGTCGTTTAAAAACCTATATTGCGTAGACCAGCATACAATGTTTACTATGCGAGTACATTTGTGTATATAGATGTGCATATATCCTCGAGCAAAATAGAACTACACTGTTAAATCGGTTTATTGGTAGCAAAATACTTCAGTCTTGCGTGATTTGAGGCTATTCTGTTTGATAACACGAGTGCTAACAAAAAGAAGAGGACGTCTGTCGCTCTCACAAACATATCTTATATCAACAAGCCGATATCTCGGCCTACGTAAATTATCGATTTCATTAGATGATATGGTGTAAGAATGTCTGGCGACTGTTGGTAGCTCCAAGGTAGATTGAAGACGGCTTTTATGGATATCAAAGATCCAAATCTGGGATTATGAAATCGCACAGTGAAAGTTACATCTCAGATAATTAAGAACACGGAGTCACGAGTTTATTCACAATTTAATACTTTATGGCAATTTTGCATGGTTTCTTACAACATTATCTCATGTCAATGATGCTTCGATTATTGACTCCCTGAGTAACTACAGTATCCAGATCCTAACGATCTGCTCACGTAAATATTTGCTATTTGCAAGTTCGATAGACGCTTTTCGGTAGCTATGGTAAATATCAACATGACAGCGAATCTTGAACGTCCCTGGATAACTAACTTTGTAAGCTAGAGAAAAGTTCTCCTAAACTTATACAAGAAAAGTGATTCCTTTCTCAAAGAGGCAGCAATCAGGGATCATGATTACATTTTTCATAAATTTGAGACATCGTTAAACAGCACTTTGAATGTCAAGACAGTGTGATAAAAATCGGCGCTGGTTTTGTCTAGCACCCATCGATTTAAATTGTTCGAATTGACTAAAAATCCAAGAGCTTGGGAAGGCCTGACAGTACGGGTAATTCAACATCAAAACATGTTTATCAGTATAGGTATAAGAGAGCACAAAGAATTTTACTCGTACTTCTACTTGGGGACTTAACTAATACAATCAAACCCTTTAATGATAGTAAAGATACTCGAATAAAGGGTTATCAACTTTCGGCATCATCGTGCGCCTCCTCGTATTTCATTGGGCATATGTCCTGACTGTTATATAAAGTAAGCAAATTAGAAAAAAAATCAGTGACCACAAGAGTGCTGACTTACTGTTGCTGGATTTCAAGTCCCTGTGAATAATAGGAACTACCACTTCATTATGAAGATAGTTCATTCCTTTGGCTATTTGAATCGCCCAGTCAACAATTATCTCTGGGGGTAACTTCCGTGTGTTCAAGATCTTATTTAATGCACCTCCTCGTGCATATTCCATCACAAGACATAAATTTGGAACTTTACCACAAACAGCCAACAAGGCAATAATGTTCGGATGCGACAACATCCCAAATAATCGAGCTTCTTTAGCGATACTCTCCACCACCTGATCTGTATCATCTCCAGCATCGACTCTAGCTACCTTAACTGCTACTTCCTTCTCATTCCAATAAGCATGATAAACTCTACCAAACCCACCAACCCCGATCTGTTGTTTGAGCTCCAAATTCGAAAAGTCAATTTCAGGAATCTGTCGTTCTCTACAAATGCTGTTGAGATGGTCTCTTTCACTGAGGACATAGTTGGCTGGAAAGACTCCGATGGTGTTCTCGATACGGCCAACCCACCATCCATCGTCTCCACTTAGTTCTTTATCCTTTGAGATGATTTCTACCTGGCTGCCAACTTTTAAAGTCAATTCATCCTCCTCACGGGCATCATAACAGTAAAGCACTGTGGCATACTCGACTGCATTCGTGCCACTCATACTGTGATAAAGGCAATCCGGCCCACACATCGAACTAAAGGTTCATCTCCATGACTGAAGTATAGTTTCGACCTTTCGGTCTAACAGAAACAAGTTATCGTGGCATTCTGATCAACACAGTTTGGATAAAGCCAAACATAAGTACCTTGAATCAAATCCAGTTAGTCGTTAACTGTACAAAGTAGCTAATGCTCACTGCATCAGGAAAGCATTTGATTACTTAATCGTTACAAAGCTACGGAAGGAAGCTGATTAACGACAAGGCGTAAAAGTTGTAAGGCTACTTTCACTACATCTGTTATCTGGTGATTTATGTAAGCAGAGACGCTAGCTTATCTTCGAGCCGTCCTTCCATAAACACATTTGATGTATCCAAAGATGGCTACCTTGAGCCGTGTTATGGCAATCGGTGTCTAAAACATGGAGCATCTAACCAACCGTGACGTCATAAAGTGACAGCCAGACAAAAAGCGACATGGCTACTCTCCATTGCAACTTCACAAGGTTCCTCGAATGACGTCTGTGCTCACTCGTACATCGTTACTTAGGGAATGAAGGCAGGCACTCACATGGACAAGATAAACGAACGAGCGAGTTAAGAGGAAATCCTGAGACGATTAGGAAAGGGCCAATTTCGATTTGATGATGAATAAAGACGGGACAACTACGGAGCCAACCCACACACCCCAAAGAGTTTCAACCTCTCTTTTTTGCTCCTTACTAGCATACAGAGCGACAAGACAAATGTACAACCAGCATACTCAGGCTTCTATGGACACTAAGTTATAAGGGGTAGGCCATAAGGGGAAATGACCCTCTCAATATTGATACAGGTCCCTTAATATGCTAGGGCAGAAATAAAAGTGTCGCTTTGACACATAGGCCGATATTGCCTACAAGGGTTTGACACCCCCTAAAACCCGCCAAATCTACCGCTACCGAACTAAGATCCTTTCTATGGACCTTGCTACTAAGTAAATAAAGGTACCTTGTGCAATATACCAATGGTTTAAAGATAAAATTGGTTTCGAGCCCCTGCAGTTTGGTTTCATGATTTTTGTGGTTACTTTCTTTCCTAATCTTCCGTGCTCACCGCCGATTTTGAGATGTCGTTAATGTTTGTTGTATGCCTAGAACTCAATGGACTTAAAAGTACCTCATAAATGCTTACCATCAGCTTCGAAGATCGATATTGGAAGATTTCTTTGTAATAACAGCGAAAATAGTGCAAAATTAGCTTTTTAAATTTATTTTGTTTATTTATTTCACCCTGCTCAAGGCCGAAGCCACTACTAGGAACGGGGTTACTTTTCCCGTTCTATCCATGTTCTTCATGCTTGCAGTACCCTCTCTGTCTTATCTCTGGAGACATAGTTTCCCATTTCACGAGAGCAGTCGACAGAGTACAGTATCTCCAGGATCGTGGCAGGCAAGCTCAAGGTCGGTCCGGACTGTCGACCCTCTGATTGTGGGCCTGACGCACTACCGCTATACCACTAGTGATAGACATATCATTGTCAGTTCGCCAAGAGGTGTCAAGATGACAATTCTTCGAGTCTGTGTATCGTCTGAATACCGACAGTTTCAACTTCCAACAACTCAGGTATGAGCCGGGAGGCTTTAAGTAAAACTAGCAACTATGAGTGCACGAAATTTAATCATCACGGCCACCGTGTGTACGATGCCGCGCTGATAAGAGCATCTGGTCGTTTTAGAAAATGTCTTCTCATTTTAAATATCTATAAAGGAGGAAGAAAATTTATCTACGGAATGGACTTTCAGTTGGACTTCTTAGACCCCTGAGTAAGTGCCTTCTGATAATTTAGGATAAAAAAATCATAAGCGCCCGCAGAAAATGGCCCACAAGGAGCCAAACGGGCGTACTTTCTGGCGTCAACATTTGAAAAATTACAATAACTCCCAGGTTGTACTGGGTATTCAAAGTCCAGAAGCTGATCATTCTGCGATCATCTGGGATGGGCCATATTCTGAGCTTTCTAGACAGCTGGTAGTGTCAGTTCCTGGACTTTGAAAGTGGTTGTCCTAGAGTAATGCTTTTTTCGGACCACGGCATGATAAGTGTGCATAAAGCCAGATATCCGAGAACGACTCGGCGTAACTAGAAACATTCTTGACACCGCACAGAAGAGAATATTTTAGTATTTTGATTGATTGTCGGATATGTTGTAATCGTTTAATAAAACTTCATAAATATTGTTTATTTCTGTTATGAAGGCTTTTATATTTAAAAACTGTCGGGTTTTTTGCAGTTGGGCGTTTACTATCTACATTTGAAGGCCCTTGAATGTCGAGGGCTTTGACGTAGTAGCTATGCACAGCTGATTTCAGTGTCAGGTTCCGTATTTTACTCATGTAAAAGTTCCGTACTGTGGTTGAGTTCGCCCCCTCTATGGATTTTCTCCAGTAACAATTTAATCACGTGACCCTAAAGAGCCCGGTTCCATTGGCTTTGAAGAATTGACTTGTTATCGTCCCGTGCTGATAGTAAACAATATTCACTCGCAAAGTGGTTTTGTGTTTATTCAGAACGGTAGTCAAAGGAACCACATGAAAGGTGCCACTCAGCTGAGAGCGGGCTAGGTCTTAGCGGGTAAATGTTGTAGCTAAAGGCCAATTTACATGGCCAACTTAGTTTGTATCAATTATCCGAAAGCTTTAAAGGCTGTGAAACACCAGTCGTTTCTATGAACTTACTCTGCTCCATTCACTTCGACAGAAGTTACGTTAAATGTGTGGTTTGCAACACAGTCAGCAAATTTTATTTCCTCGTGTTTGGTTTAAACAAGACGTGGGTGCATTTTCAGGGGTATATTTTATATTGGCCTTGGGAATCAATTTTGTGTACTATTATTCCCTTGGGAAATTGATAATCCACAGATGAGTTAAAAACAACGCTCTTTTTCAAGGCCCATATTTTTCCTGACTGAACTTCTATGATCAAGCCTCAGCGACATTTGGGGGGGGATGGTTACCTTCGCTTCTAATAACCTGCCAAGTGTAGGCTCTTGTCAGTGATCACTGTCAGTAGTCACATCAATAATAACGTTTTCCTATGCCACAGAGTTCTGAAGCAGTTTCGACACCGTGCACTCCCCTTTGCATGGGTTCAGGCGGTGCCCATGCAGATGGGACTTGATTGTAGAATATGCATATAGCATTTGAGACCGGATGCTCTTCCTGACGTCACTAATGGTCCTTCCGGTATTCGAACTCTAACCCTCTTGAACTAATGGCAAGGAACTGTTCCACTAGACCACGGCGGCTCTGCCACAGGGATTAAACAAATATTAAAAGTTAATATATGACATAAGTAGTGGTATGGAACACTCCCGTGAAATCTCCGTTACTTTCGCCGTTCTTTTATTGACATGAAAAAGTTTACTGTACATTGCCATAACGATTAAAACATTATTTTAAGAGAAAAGAACATTAAATGGCGCAACATGTTGTCCTGGTACATAACATGTTAACATGCATGGTTTTCGAAACATCCATCGGTAGTACAATTACGCTGATGTTCAGTCTTGAAAACAATCATCATCTCTTCAACGAAAGTAAGAGACTGTAGTGGTAGCAACAAGAAGAACAAACAGCAACATTAAGAGTGAAAACCACAAAAATTTCAATAATTCACACGACCGTCTCGACAAAGAGTATGACCATCAGGAATCTGATCACCAGAAAATCGAATATCCAGACTACTGGGGTAGCTGGGATTTCAAGTAGTTGGTGCAACTAACTTTACATCGGTGAAGCCAATTGCTTCTCTCGACGAAAGAGAGAGCATAGAAACGCTGTGATATAAAATGACATGCAAAATGCGCTCGCAGTTCGTAGAAATGAACCTCAGTACCTTCTGGAAATAAATAGCGCTCGTTCATTAAAACAGGAAAATGACAAAGGTTCATGGAAGTTGAAGAAAGATGTTCGTATTAGGAATGCGGACAATTTCAATTTGAATACTGATAGCCATCTCATCGGGTCTATGTTTAGCAATAAGATCTTTCAATAGATTCCCAATAGGAATCCCTTTATATTTCATCTTTCTGTACAATTTCCCCCATATCTTTCCTTTCATTTTCGATATTGATCGATGTGCCTACTTATTCATCTTTGCATAACTAATTTGTATCTGTAATGTCCTTTCACCTACTCATCCTCTTGTGATTGTAATGTATGCACATCTCCCTTATTGTTATACCCCCAACCAACGCATTTGTTATATGCTTGTTCCCAGCTAGGCCACAACGGTCCTGACATACAGTCCTTGACACGTACAATGTTACAGTTCGCGATTCAACCATTATATTTTACTGAAAGTGTTTGTGTTCAACTGAGATTTTTAATAGACCTGAGGAAGTTAGAAACAGACGAAAGCCAAAAATATAGTTTTCTTTATTTGACGTGCTAACTGTAACATTGATGGTTTCATCAGCTGCAGCATATGCTGGAAAGGAAGTCGGTCATTTTCAAGCCAGTAAAAAATGTCTGGTATCCCCATTATTTCAGAAGAAAGCGGTTTTATTATATACTGTCTTCTTGCTCTTAAACATCCATTACTTTTTATAAGTAGCTATTATACTAGAAGACAGTGAGAGCGATTTTGAGTCACTTGTTTTGGTAGATGCTGTTTTCTTTACCGAACCCCAAATCACCTTTAGATCTTGTAATCGCAAACACAATTTATGTACTAAATGTCTAAAAGTGAAAATCAACTTCTGCTGTAAATTCAAGAGAGGATTTCTGACGAATCATCACTCACGTCATTACCGTCAATGCAATCGATTCTTTGCTGAAGACGTTGTGAAGAGTGAACGGCAAATCCAGTTAAACGTCATATAATAACAGTTTGCATACTTCCGCTAAACAGACTCTCTCTGGACACAAGTATTCATAATCAGAACGACGTATATTTCCTTGTTGTTACACACGAATGAAAGTAAGAGAAACACGTGCATTTGGATACTTTGGGTGTTGCAACAACCAGGGACAACGTTGTTTGACAGCTATCCAAGTCGAGTGTCCTCTGTGTAATCAGAGATTATGACATTCATAGTGTAATTTTAATCTTCCCATTGCGTCTAGTTCCTCTCAGCAAAATCTTGCACAGAAGCCACTGTTGGGACCAGAAGTTCTGTCTGTCCACAAAGCAATGACTTTCTTGCTTTTATCTGGACTGATTCCAGAACGGCCAAGTGAAAGGCAAACCTAGCCTTACCTATTATTCGAAATTGGTCAGCAGTAAACATTTTCACACAGTCTGGGTTTCGAGCAAGTGCTGTACTACGACAGAGTTACGTTGCTTGGTAGCTGTTTCATTGTAGGAGGTGGTTCGTGGCGAATATAAGAAGGAGCATGCTTCTTAATTCTGCCAAATAACCTCAAAGACTTGCAGTCAAAATAGCCAGCCTCGCACTGGCAAGAAAAAGATTGTAAAACAATGCTAAAATTTGTGGAAGTCATATGGTTAGTTGAGAACACTTTCGTACTGGTATAGATTATGAGTGGGGTCACAACGCTGAATCACTTTTCTACGACATCATTGATCTGGTTTTTGAATCGAAAGGAAACTTTACTATACACGGTGCATTTGGAAAGGTCCGATAGTCAACGACATCTTCAAGATTGGAACATTTGCTTTAATGAATTGATTTCTGGCTTTAATTTCTCTCTTGAAGATAGTGCCCGATGAACCGAGTGTTTTATAAGGTTCACTTGCGTGTTTGGGGGCAGAAAGAAGTCCAACAAACGTATTTACTGGAAAATGTCGGTTTTCTACACACTAGTCACGAATTTAGACCCTTCCTTCCCTGCCAAAACATCTAGGGGCAGCAAGGAGTTGGTTTTGTTCTTTTCAAAGGTGAAATTTAATGTCTGGTGTAATTTGTTCAGTTACGTAAGAAATTCATGATAGTCAGACTCCCTTTTCAAGACGGCGAACTTGTCGTCTACATATGGAACAGAAACTACAGATTTTGGGGAGGAGTGAAAGAGTCCAAGTTCACAAGAGACCAACAAAGATTTTAACAAACGCTGGGCTTAAGGGATTTCCCATGCTTACCCCGTTCAATTGTCGGCACATCTCACTATCGGAACTGAATTCAACACCACATGTTGCGACCTTCATTTATACAATAAGCACATCAGGGAACAGTAGAGGCATTAGGTCACCCCTATACGAAGGGTTGTCACATATCTTAATTGTTTCGCTGAAAACAAGTTACTGACGCCGAAAGAACGAAAAAAAGTATCTAGAGAGGAGAAATTTAGGTTATTTTGTGAATTCAGCAAGAGTGGCAAAAGTCCTTAATACTATTTTGCGAATAAGGATTGAGTACAAGCTGTAAAGGTTCTTAAAGCCACTTCGTCATTTCATGTCGCGAGGAACTAATTATATAACATAATGGCAAAAAAGGCAGTGCTTTCTGGTGGGTTTTGGGGAGGCCATGCGTACGTACATGTTGTGAGCCCAAAGGCATCATTCTACAGTAAACATTGCTAGTCAAAAAACCTTGTTCAACTAAATCTAGTAAATGATTCTGGATACGCTGTTCAAATTTGGGGTTATTGTCATTTATTCCTCATTTCCTCGCTTTGGAATATTCTTGAATCTTGAAGCATGTTCTCCCATTTTGTAGAAATAATTCTTTGTTTAAGTATAACGACGCCTGACCGTATATCAGTTTCTTTGATAAGGATCTCTCGATTCTTTCTTAGAAATTTTAAAACTTTGAAAAATTCCCTTTGCATGGTATAATCCGTGAGGTCTATTGGTGTGCCTTAGTGAACATTGGCCAAAATAACTTAACAGGGTTTTGGGGGAGTCTATTTCGTCTTTGGAGAAAGGTTTGAGTTCTGTGAGTCGAGCATAAAGAATATCAAACACGGTGAGCATTTAACTACTGGTCTATATTAAAGATATTTAACCACAAACGTGAATTACATTTTAGATCTTTTTAATGGTTCATACCATCTGCAGGTCCAAGGATTATGCAAACTGTAAATATGTGAGACATTTCTCGTCGTTGGCCACCGCAGAGGCATTATACATACTAGATCATACTAACATGTTTCAGAGATTGGTAGTGTGGCTGCCTTACAGGGAGCACTTGCCTTCAGTAAGGAGTTTCGGTATACAAGTCCAAATCGTAATTGATTCGTGGAGAGAAGAGAATAAACTTCCAAAAAAGCACTCGCCATTTCAGAAATACTGATAACTTTAAGACTTCCAATATCGGATACACTTCGTCACTTCTTCCAAGATAATTATCAATTCGGCCTTCTTATCGTCCCACCGACCATCCACACACTAAAGGATACTGATTCATACATTGGTTTTAAGAACTTAGGGACACAGGGTGCCGATAGGCAATCATTACACTTCCCTGAGGGCTACCGGCAGTGACAGGTAGTAAATATTGAAGTTGTGTAGATTTGGAAATGTATCTAAGTAACATGTCACTACCCCACACCCTTTCCGTAGCTACGCAATTTCAAGCGACAGACAAACGATTAAGGAAATATCAATGAAAAGAGATGATTTTTAAAACTCTGATTCTGAAAGGTACTAGAGAAATAAAAAATTTAACCACCAGGGCTCAAACCCGTATCCCACGGTTTCTCAGTGTCCCATCATCACAACACATCCTATTTCTCAAGTAGCAACATCAAATCCCAGGGTGGTGGAGCACATCCCACGAGAGCACGGGTAACTAGATCGAGCCCCGATGGTGGAAATTCTTCTATTTATTCAGTATCTTTTCAAAATTTGACGGAGAAAGAGTAGAAAGAGTTGGTTTCAAGATGAAAAAATTAAATAAATTAAAAATTTCCAAATTTATGTTAGTAACGGAAGCTCTGTTTCTTTACATTAAAAGCTTTCAGCTCTTGCAAACGTGAAATCGACATTTGGGAAGCCAGGAAGTACGAGGATTCTTTCTTTTATTCAGGAAAATCAACACATGTCAAAATGGTAGCGATTTAAGGCAAGTGGCGTTGTAAAACTTAAACATAAAGGTACTGACACGTTTCCAACACATAAAAACCCAGTAACTGTAACCCAGCCACAACGATAAGTCAGGTACCACTGGCATTAGAATTTTTGACATCCTCCCTTAGTCTCACTTCATGACTGTGTTTACCGAAGTTAAATACAATTTAGAATATCAATATGTCATCGTGCCATTTGATAAGCAGAGGAACATAAATGGTAAAAACACCACCCTTATGGAATAATCTTCTCACCAACTCCTCTTTGAGGTAAGTAACAGCATGGAAAAAGCCACCAAGTATGTTTAATTGTAGTATAAAATACCTAGCAACATCTTTTCTGTGATAGGCAGCGAAGCTTACAAAACCTTTCAAAATTCATCCTTGCATTGCCAAGTTTTCCGGAGTATGAACCGTCATCGCTTTTCTCTAATAAATGAAATGCCACGCTGTTTTGACACGGTTATTTGCCATCAGGCATAACTATACAAAAACTATCTAAATATTCGTTGTCGAACAAGAATAAGGAAAGAGAATCACATCAAAACGTGTTATTATGACATATTCGCATAAAGGTCATTGCCCATCAAAGTGTGGCTCAGCATCTTCGCCGTCTCGTCTTTTCTTTGCAAATTATAATAAAAGTAACAATTCAAAAATAAGACACTGGCAGTGGAGAAATTGGTGTCTGATTGACTATACGATATTCTGCGACTCTCTTTTATAGCAGTACTATGATGCTGTTTAAGATCACAAAGACCAGTTGATACTTATCGAGGTAGACCAGATTTGGCATAATCCAGCAGTGGTGGCCGAATGGTTAAGGCGACTAGAAATCAGATGAGATATTCCCGCACAGGTAAGAATCCTGTTCACTGCGACACTCCTTCAGAAGATTAAAGTTTCGGTAGTACTGTAAAACTGTTGACGATCACAATGCCAGTTGATACTTATCAAGGTAGACCAAATTTGGCATTCTCAAGCAGTGGTGGCCGAGTGGTTAAGGCGTCTGACTTGAAATCAGATGGGATGTTCCCGCACAGGTTCGAATCCTGTCTACTGCGACTCTCCTTGAGAGGATTTACTTTGCAGCAGTACTGTGATATTGTTTAAGATCACAAAGGCCAGTTGATGCTTATCGTGGCAGACCATGGGATATTCCCGCACAGGCCCTAATCTTGTTCACTGCGACTTTCTTAGAAAGAATTCCCTTTTACGGCAGTACACTGATAGTGCTTAAGATCAAAAAGGCCAGTTGAGACTTATCGGGGCAGATAAAGTTTAGCACTTACAAGCAGTAGTGGCAGAGTGCTTAAGGTGTCTGACTTGAAATCAGATGGGATGTTCCCGCACAGGTTCGAATCCTGTTCACTGCGACTCTCAGTGGGAGGATACACTTTTACAGCAGTACTTTGATAATGATTAAGATCACAAAGGCCAATGGAACTTATCATAACAGACAAATTTTTGCACTTTCAAGCAGTGGTGCCCGAGTGGTTAAGGCGTCTGACTTAAAATCAGATGGGTTGTTCCCGCAAAGGTTCGAATCCTGCCTACTGCGACTCTCTTTGAGAAATCAGATGGGATATTCCCACAAAGCTTCGAATCCTGTCCACTGCGACTCACCTTGAGAAGATTTACTTTTATAGCAGTACTATGATGTAGTTTAAGATCACAAAGACCAGTTGATACTTATCGAAGCAAACCAGGCTTGGCCAAGATAAGCAGTGGTGGCCGAGTGGTTAAGGCGTTTGACTTGAAATCAGATTGGATATTCCCGCACAGGTTCGAATCCTGTTCACTGCGACTCTCTTTGAGAAGATTGAATTTCCTGCAGTACTGTCAAATTTTTTAAGATCACAAATGCCAGTTGATGCTAATCGAAGCAAAGCAGATTTGGCAAGTTCTAGCAGTGGTGCCCGAGTGGTTAAGGCGACTAGAAATCAGATGAGATATTCTTGCAAAGGTTTGAATCCTGTTCACTGCGAGTCTCCTTGAGAAGATTTAATCTCCGGCGGTACTGTCAAATTTTTTAAAATCACAAATGCCAGTTGATACTTATTAAGGCAGACCAGATTTGACTTATTCAAGCAGTGGTGGCCGAGTGGTTAAGGCGTCTGACTTGAAATCAGATGGGATATTCCCGCACAGGTTCGAATC
>JAAAKL020012700.1:0-12890 GCA_010016065.2 Carybdea cf. marsupialis auct. non (Linnaeus, 1758)
CGGATTATAATACCTTTTCCCCAAGTTTTCTTCTAAATGGGCGTGGTCTAGGAGACAATGCCAAGGGCCACACCCATGCTCAGTCATTCATCTGCTTCCAAGCCACTGTCAGATTTTAGGCTAGATCCGTCCCTGTCATCAGTGCAGAACAGAGCGTTGAGACTGAATTCTAGGTATGTCAGAGTGCTCAAACTAAATTAGCAATGTGAATAATAAACAACTTTCTTTGTCTTCCACTATAACATTCTGACTTGAAGATTTTACCAAATGAACAACTTTTCATTACTAGTGACAAGTGACAAGACAAGAAAACTTATGAAACCAAAAGGTAACCTAGACCTGTTTACATTCCCCCTTACTTTCCTCTGCTATTTTCGAGAGCAACAACGGAGATAATATTATATTAATCTGTGGTACAATACACAACTAGCTTGATGTGTCAAATGATTGCCTAATATCAGTGTAACAATTCCCAAAGTTAATTCATTGACTAGTAATGAGACAATAAAATAAACCTTATGAAATTAGAATGAGACCATGACCTGGTTACATATAGGAATACATTAACATATATCTTAACATCTATCAAACTACTCTTTAAAAATTCTGTGAAGTGTAGGCCCTTAAATCATAATGTAAAGTTTAAATGAAATATCATGTTGTTTTTGCTGTAGATACGCAAAAAGCTGGAAACAAGTTATGTTCAAGCAGGAAGGACTCAATGTAAGTGAAGATTTTCACCTCTTTAAAACCTGCTCTGTGACACTTTAATTACTTTTACTCAAACTGCTTAAAATACATTGACTGCATACTCTATTGTTTGTACTCATGGCTTACTATGATGTAATATAGTAGTTCTCACATATCTGGATATATCAGGTGTCACTGCAGTGAGTCCGCAGTGAAGTATTTACAGTGTATCAGCTCCCTTTGGTTAATAAGTGGTTTTTTTCCGATTACTGAAGTTAAGTATCTTTAGTATGTGAATGGCTGATGTAATGATAGAAGGCCGAATTGGTAAGTAGGATTTTGTATATCTTGATTGACTGTGTTACTCGTGATTACTTATTCATTAGATAGCATTATATATTATTCATATTCTGTATTTGCTTACAGATGATTATCTTGAGGACAAGCATACTTTAATTCTTGACATATACCAAATTTGCGAGTGCTCTTTTGGAGTTTTATGTTCTTCTTTCGTGAATAGATTTTCGATTTGGATACCAAAACTCCTTATGGAAAGTGAGTGCTCCCTGTAAGGTAGCCACAATCAAGAGATGCTTGAATTAGAGTATTGTAGATTGTCATTTACTACAAATGGTGTACAGGTTTGTATTATTTAGGGGTGTATATTGATTTTCAATAGGATCCGTCTTGACCAATTGTAACAAAAGCAGCTCTGGTTAATAATAGCCATGGCTTTGAAACCACACATGTAGATATATGGATCATGCTAATTGGGGTAGCAAATTTTGCTCATCAAAGCTCTGTTGTAAGTTGAAAGGTCGTCATCCAATATTTAATTGTGGTGAGATTCATACTAACATATGTAAATAGCTGAGCTATGCTAACTTGGTGATAACATAGTTCAATTTTCTCTAGTGGCCACATTATCCCCTAATACTCTACCAGTCGACATTGGCACGTAGTTCTATGCAATTTTTACTTTTCTCTAGTATGTCTTACAAGCTGATATTTTCAAATCCCCTATTTTCGATGACGTTATTATTTTCCTGTGTTTTTGTTTCCCACCCATCCTCACCATGAAGGGTCTTGGGGCTTGGATCATAATCTCATGCACCAATTTTCTCCATTCATTTCTCAGTCTCACATTTTTTGTACAATATCTCATTGATCAGGCAGTCTGCTCTCTGACATCATCAATCAATCTTTGCCTTTGTCAGCCTCAGGATCTGCTGCTAATAACCTGGACTTCAAAATCGTGAGTATATAGGCACTGTGCCCTAACTACATGTCCAAAATAGTGTACTTTTCTATTACTTGTGGTCTTCATAAGCTCTGGCTGGGTTCCCTGTTCTTGATGGATTGATTCGTTGGTATGATGGTCAGTGTGATTTTGAATGATGAGAACTTGCTGAAGTCATTTTAGCAAAGTGTCCATGTTTCTTTACTGTACAAAGCTACAGGCCATACCAGTATCTTGATAAGTCCCAATTTGACACTTCTTGGTGGTGACTAGCCCCTCTATAAGGTGCTAAGTAACTTCATCACTGATAAGCAGCCCCTGATTGAGCTGGGATCTCACAACTTGTGTCAGCTGATTGCTTTATCATGGAGTGTAGGTATTTGAAGTGGCTCACTTGCTGTCTCAACAGGTGTCTGGGGCTCTGAATGGTCAGTTGCACTGATTCTACAGTTGTAATCAATCAGTTGTTAATTCCAACTGTACCTCACTCACATGATGCCCTGGTGTTGAAAAGCGGTAGTGAAATAAGACAACTTTTTGTGACACCCCTTTTAAATGGTGAACCAGTTTGACATTTACACATTCAATCTGACCAATATTTGTTGTCTGCTGTACAGATTCCTTGATAGCTTGACTACATGGTCATTAACGCCCATCTTCCTCAGTACCATACTGTTGATAGCATTGAGTGTCTCAGTGAGTTGAAAGCCTTCTTAAAATCAATGAAGCTGAAGGACAAGAGACAGTAAATTCTCATGCTTTCTACATGATTTTTCATAGGTTGAAGATCTGTTCTCTTGCCACAACTTAAAACTCCTTAAAACTGTGTATCAGAAAGCTGTTCTCCATTAGTTTGTTGCATCCTTCACAGCATAAGTCTCAGTAGTGCCTTGTTTAATGACTGATAAAGGCTATGGTGCATTGTTCCATGCACCTCTGCTAAACAAATAAAGACAAACTTCACCCAATAAGTCGGCCATTCACTGGAGTGCAGGAGCTTGTTGCTTAGCTTGCACAGTATTTTTGTCAGTATTGGGGTATTCATCTTATCCAATTCTGTCAGGACTTCATTGTACTAGTGGCTGTATTCTGGGTTTAGTCTTTAATTGTGTCTTTGTGTCTTCAACCTCACTTTTGATAATTGCAGGTCAGTTCCTTGGTAAGGATGGATCGTGATTGTTATATTGCAGGTAATATGCTTCAAAAGATATCCTTTTGCTGTAATTTTTCCACCTTTCAAAAGACCTTTAAAACACTGCCACCAGTGTCTCTCAGCCTTTTCAGAATCTTGATCAGATCAAAAGCCTTCTTCATGTTCTGTTGTATAAGATTTTCTGGAACTTCGTCATAATTCATCTTGAGCCATCTCTCTTTGTCTCTTCTTGCCACCCTTTGTACTGCTCTGCCTATCTCCCACTATAACTTATCACCTCTTGTGCTTATTTCGTTTGCTTTCAACTCCTTCCATGCGTCCATCAACAGCAAAGATCATGACTGAATGCCTATACTGGATGCTCTATGAAGGAGACTCTCTTAGTACAGATTGATAAAAGGATGTCATGCAGAAGATTCTCATTCTTTATTCTCATTTTTCTGCATGCCCGTGATTATAAACCCTCTTGGTATACATGTAGTTGGGATTGTATTAATGTATTACCTGCAAGGGTTTAATTGCCCAGGTTTTGAGTAGAATCATTCACTGTTTTACAAAAGAGTAAGGAAAACGTTCTTTTAAGATTATGTTGCTACTATTGTTTATAAGTGTGTTGTTAGACAATGATAATTGTGCCTTTTCATTAATAATAAAGTTGCCAAATCCAGGAATTACATTTGTAGATTTGCAGGGTAACTGTGGTAACAACTGTGGTGGCTATGGGCACACTCCTCCCATTTTTTTCTCTATGTTTTCCTACATGTGAGTCCACTGGATACATTTGTTTACCAACACAATAAGCACCTGTAAAACCCCCTGCTCATCTTGGAAATTGTTTCCTTGGCCCAAGATTTTGGTCACAAACTCATAATATTTCTTACAGAAATGGATGCCTTAGTAGTTTTCTTTGTAATACCTATTGCCTCCCAAAATCAAAATACCAATTCCAAAATAAGCCCACCTAAATTTATTTGGGATTCAAAGCAAAAGAGTGGATTTATGAGTGGTATCTTAAGATTCTCATATATTGAAATTGAATACTGAATCAAATATTTCCTGACACTTTCTTTGTCTGTTATCAATATCCCATTTTAATCTAATGCCCTTATTTATGCCCCCCATATTAACACCCTTTGATTCACCACTTACTGATCTGACTCTTTTAATATGCAAGATCTGTTCTCCGTCTCTCAGAACTTCAATTTTCATCAAATTGCCTTTGCTGCCATTATCCCTTGCCACGTCAGTGATTTTTCTTGATTCATTCTTTATTTTCTGTATCTTAGTTTGCCTTCTCTGATGTTTTTGTTCTTCCATATCCTTTTCGTTTTGTGTAATGCGAAAGAGATAGGAGCATAGCAATTGTAATGATTGTTTAATGGTTTAAGTGTAACATTTTAAATCATTGTCTCACGGAAATTTATAAACATCTTCACCATTATGCATTTTACTTCTTGATACATTGTTCTCTAGATATATGCTGTAATGGCATAGCAAAGCCATGTGAGCACACTCTTCCACCAGTAGGGCACTGTTTCATTGTCAGAGAAAAGGAATCAAAGCTAACTCTGTTTCCAACAAGAGATGAGGCGTTGAATTATGCCCAAGTATGTCTATATTTTGACAAGCACGATGAGATGCTTCCATGGGAGAGAAAGTTGAGAAGGCACTTAAAAGGTAAGTATCTCTTCTTTGCGTATGTGCATGATCATTCGCTTGTTTGTGTTATGTGACCCACCCAGGTTCCAAGATGAGATGTATTGAATACTCAATATAACGTTTTAGCGCCAAATTCATCAGCTGAAAACGCAGACAGTGATTATGTGTCTGTTTTGGTCTCCATATCTGGTGTTGATTATGTTGATATTGCGTGGCTAATGTCTCGCCCCTTAAGAGATTTCAGAATAATCCAGGTTATGCGCTGAAGATAACAAAATAACAGTTTAGTTCTGAAGTATGATCTGCTACTTTTTTAGTCGTTTAGGCCTTTAGCCTTCTCGACCTTACTTTTGACAGTGTCCAGTGATGAAAACCATGTTCCACAACACCACACGCTATCTCTTTTTTAGGCCTTCTCACTTAAGTTTGGAGAACCAGTTGGGGTTATTTTAGTACCTTTGCGACTTCAATGAGTGATTCATAATGTTAACCAACGTTCTGACGATGGCATGACAAATCGGTTTCCACAGATAGTATGACCATATACTGTGCAAAGTTCGTTCTTCACCTTCCTCTATGGACCTAGGACCCGAGGCAGCAGCTCACTCGAGTCATTGTTGTGTCTGTAGAACATACCACAGTTACTGTATTATATGCTATGATTTTGGAAACAACGTGTGTGATGATAGTAATAATGTTATCATCGCAATAGCAGCGAGATACTCAAAATTTGACACTGACGAAACTCCTCTTTTGTCTTCTTTTGCTTACATACAGTTGTTGCTTTAACGGAGCCCTTTTTCGATAGGGATACTTTTGGTATGTCTCCACATGGTATATCCCATTTATTTCAACGCCCAATATTTCAACAAGTTTGTGCATTGTTTTTGGAGGAAACGAGCCATTCGACATTTCAGTTATCGACATTTCTGTTATTGACATTTATGGTGTAATGGTGAAAGTTCGTAGCCGTGGACTGAACTTTCGGGTGGATTTCTTGCGATGATAAGTTTACTTTACCTTTATTAATGTATGGACTATGCTTTCTTTCTTTTTGATTGCATTGTATGATTATGGTACTTACTCCCAGAGTGTTTGATGTTACAGTCTCGAAGTATAATTTTTAAACATTTCCAGTGTTACAGCGTCATCAACAGGCAGGACAAACACTATGAAATGCTTATGGGAAAGTAGCTTTTTGTACAAAACCTAGAGCCACTTATGTCTGGTAACGAATTCGTCTATTGCTTAACGCTTTCGCTTAAACACTGTTCACAAGCAGGAATCTTTCTCGAAGACTTTATAAGATAGAAAGGGATTGTGATACGGCATTCCATACCTATACATATTGTACTTTTTCTGTCTATCTATCTATAATGCTAGTATGACGTCATTCCTTCTGGAAACAGAAAATCTGGTTTAGAGGAGTTTTTCTGTAATGCATTCTGTTATATCTGTTGTTGTTTACGCCGTTGATGTTATTTCTTGCCCAGTCCATTCGCCGGGCGCATCAAATTGCAGTTATCTTCCATGTATTTTTATGTAAAAGACATATTTTGTTATTCTACATACAGTTCATTGTTAAGAAAATGTATATGTTGCATCTGACATATGCTAAGCAGGTGGCCAGGCCCTCATACTTCTAAAAACCATAGTAAAGGACACTGAACACTTTATAGGCATTTGCATAAATTCAGAAGTCAATTTTCGACTTTTAGCGAAGCGACGTTTAACATGTGCAGATAGATTATCAAATTTCTTTGGTGTTGTGATTTGAAGTCACAATGTGACCCTCTCTGGTTACAAAAAAAATCACAGCGTTCTCGAGCAATACAAGCTGCAATAAATAATGGATTACTACACCCGATGCAGTGAACTTTGGGGTTGTTAGCCACAAATGTTACCTTAGCAGGGACTATCAGTTAGTCTCTTATCTACACCTACTCCATCGAAAACGTATCTTAATAGTTTATCGTAATAATCCAAATAAACTCTCATAATATATAATAATTAATAGAAATCTTTATTTGTAGTTTACAGCTTCGCAGTTTCAATATGTCCGGACCAAATCTTCCCTAAAGGCGAACGTATCTTACACATAACAAATTTCTACATTGCGTTATCTCAGTGCAAAGATGGTTCACACATAGTTGTTTACCAGGTGGAGTTGGCCAATTGCACTGTTGAGTTACAATGCGCTGGAAAAGAACTAGGTATGTTAATTATCAAATCGTCTAGTGGACCAGTGGACAGAATACAATTCACATCCAAAGTTTTAGAGACAATAAAGGATCACCTTTACAAGTTTCAAAGAAAAGGAAGCTGTTCCACAGATACCAGTGACGAAGCAGCACATCCTAATGGTCGTTGTAAATTTTCAGTTTCCAGTGATGGAATAAGTTGCGGCTCATCTACATCTTCATCTTCTTCAAATGATAATTACATGAGTATTTCTAATGATGCAGACGAAACAGGGGGATATTTGGAAATATTACCTCCGTCTGACGAACAATGTTCTGAAAAAATAACAACAACCGAAAATCTTCCCCCGGTATCCCCAAGACGTCCTCAGGCTTGTAAATCTATATCAAGTACAGGTAATGTGCCGGTAAGGGGGCGGGAGTGCCCCCCGTTACCTCTTACTCACGTTACGTCTGGAGACCACACGCCTTCATCTTTGCGAAACGATATGATGCATCCTTATCAAACTTTATTGATGAGAGGAGATGATAATTACACAAGCCTTGTGAAGGGGCCAATGTTATACAATGTGGTAAATGGATCTCCTCCTACGGAGCAATCAGCGAATAACGCAAAGGGGCGTTATATTAACACTGCATCTGCCAATGATATCTTAAAGAGACAGCACAATGTTCGTTGTCGTTCCCTGGTAATGGATTCTTCGTCAGAAGCCCCTCCTCTACCGCCACGAGACAGAAAACTGTCACATGAACGACCGAAGGTAAGTGTGGTAATTTTACCTTGATATCGCAATTTCTTGGAGTTAGATATTGACCAAGTTGTCAAATTGGTTTTAAAAATGCCATCTACCGTGAGACCACATTCATTCAGCTGTAGCAAGAAGGACTGTTATTTGTCACAGAAGGTGAAAATGTTTGTATGTGACTGTTAAACTAACGATATTACTTGAAAACCTCTGACTCTTTGCGTGTCCGCTAGACTGCCAGACCAAACCAGACGAAATGATTATTACTACCGAGGTCATTATTTAATACGGGCATAAATCAGAAACCCAAACTATTTAGTATCTAATATGCTAATATCTAGTATGCTAGTATCTAATATGGCCATTTCTAATATGCCAATTTCTAATACGCTAAAATTTCTTTTTATAGCATATAACATACTCAAACCTTATAAATACATTTAGAACAATCGTTGGTCTTCTGTGGTGAAAAATCGAACAGAGGCCTGGTAGTGAATAGTTTATATGGAAGGGTTTAAACAAAGACAGGGGATTCAGTTTTTTGAAAAGTAGTCTTTCGTTAAGGAGGAGGAGATGGCCAGAAGTAGCAGTCGTTTGAATCGTGAAGATGTCTGGTGACATAAGGTAATCTTTTGAGATGCCATGTTGTCATGTGATATACAACGAAACATTAACATATTAGATATTGACTGGTTTTGGTTTCTACCGTATGTCCGTGTCAAAGTATCATCATCACCAACATCATCATCATCACCAACATCATCACCAACATCATCACCAACATCATCATCATCACCAACATCATCATCATCACCAACATCATCATCATCACCAACATCATCATCATCATCACCAACATCATCATCATCATCATCATCACCAACATCATCATCATCATCATCACCAACATCATCACCATCATCATCGTCACCAACATCATCATCAGCAGCAGCATCATCCTCAGCATAATCTACAGCACCATCATCATCATTATCTTGAGTTAAAGCTGTATCATCACTATTGCCGTGTCTACCCGTAAGAGACTATGATAGTATGGATCTATGCAGTAAATCTTAAGCTGATTGAACTTATTCTTGTTCACCATAGATCTAAGCAGACACGTGATTGCTTTAGTTCTGTATTGGTTCAGATTATCAGGTTTTAGTAGAGGAAATTATTATACCTGAAAGTACATGCAGCAGAAAGTAAGACAAAAGGGTTAACCATCCCATCTGTATGACCATTTGGAATGACCTTTTGTATTGCGTTCACTTCCCTCGTTGTCTCCATTCTGCTGATTTGTTACAGCAATTAATCGTTTATAGGCCCTGGACGTTAAAATTGGGTAGGGAAACCTTAGCATGTACTTAGACAGTTATTTTTGTATGATGACAACGAGGCCTACATTGGGCCGCCTGTATTCGGTGTATACTTTCTGCCCTTAAGTTTGGTACTTGGCATGTTTCAACGGAGTTCGGTTTTTAACTTTTGAATATTTTGGAAAGCGCTTGTTATAGTATGTTCATTCCTAGGAACCACGGGCATTGTTTTGTGGCAATTTACTCTCTTACAAGAAGTTCTTCAAGAGTTAAGCAGGTAGTAGTTGTAATGATGTAACGGTGTTTTCTTATTTTGCTAAGACATGCGGGATAAAATACTTGTGAATAACGAAACTGCATCTGAAATCTTAAGAGACACAGTAAAAAGTTGGATGATTATCCGTATTCAGTATCCAAAATGTTTCTTTTGTAGAATTCAGGGCCTGAAAGCACCCGAGAAACAGGACAAAAACGTTAAACGCCCTTGTAACTGCATATCTCCATTCTTAGGTATCACTAATTCGACATCATAATCTCCCCACATTATATTTCGGGACTGCGGGAGAGGCGAATTTGTAAAATTCAACTACTTCCAGCTTGGATATTTTGCCCTTCTTACCTTTAGTTTGGGTTCACCTCCAAACGTCACTGACACGTTTCGATGTAAACTATATATCAGCATTTAAGTCGGCGAATTTCAGGGTACTGCACGGCTCTAGGACTGAAACGACTCAGGGTTTGAGCATTGGCCAATCTTAAGTACGTAAAATATAGCAGATTGATAAGAGGAAGATAACAAATTCCATGTTTCAAATTATAGGGGTTACATGTATCTACTACCGGTTGTTACGGTCCCAGTGAGTCCCTAGTGTACAGTTCTCCACTTCTTAATCAAGAAATCGTCAAAGATTGTTACCTTTTTTTAAATCTTTTTAACAGCGAGTGAACATCAGCCTTTACCTATTTGGAGCGAGGGCAGCTGCAGCTGGATATTGGAGTTTTGCAGTTCTATTAACTCAGTGTGAAGATGAAAAGACTTTTCAGGTATGTAGTTATGGAAGTATTCGTCTAGGCACCAGGGATCGTTCACATCGTACTTAATCCTGGATGGAATGAAGGTGGTTCAAAATGCGTATCCTTAATTACTGGCTGTTTTATGTAGTTTAAATGAAATATAAATATCGTTATAAGTCGTTCCTTTGTAGTGCAACAACAGAGCCGTTTTCCGCCGTTATCGCTTCATGAATTAAACTTTGAAGTAACGTAGCACTTTAACCTTGTTTTGCTTCCCACATTAGCGTCTGGAAAACCTAGAGCGCATGTGTGGCAATGAACTATTGACCAGATGTCGTGCCCTCGTCGCAACTGGTGATCTCATCATCAATATCGAGGACGTTTCGGAAGGGTTTAGGGGATTATCTTTGCAAGAACAGGTAAGGCATAGTTGTCGGTTGCATACAGTCAGATATTATGAAACACACAATATCTGATACAGTGTTAGGCACTTCTGGTGATCATTCGATAGCCTTTTCCTAATCCACGTCTTGTATCTAACTAATAGCAAAGGATATGATAGGCGGGGACGGGTTGAAGTAAGTGTTTTGGAATCTCATCGTCTTAATCCTCATATTGCAATACAGTACATGCAATATCTTCAATATCTTCGTCGCACTTTTCATCTCAAGATAGGACAAGTGAAGCTTTCTGTCAATGTAAAAATAATCCCTGTTAATCAATAAGGAAAAGTAGAAAATGGAGAAAATTTTAATAGTAACTTACACCCTATTTCCCCGCTTTTATTTTTGTAGAGTGCGACCGTTTTTTATATTAATATTGCTTTAGTGTAGCACCATAACAGGAAACGTTCAGGATAGGATAAGACGAATGAGGATATGAAGAGAAATATTTCTACACATTTTTGTAATGTTGTTTGGAAAGCGACGAATTTCGCATTTTGGGACATGTATGAGAAAGTTCCCCACTGTCTTTCTACACTAGTCAGCTATTAAGAATTTGCTTGTGTTGTTTGCCTTTGATGCTCTGTGCATCATTACTTTTTATCGACTGTAGCACAGTAGTAACTTGGCATATTGAGGAAGCAGAGTTCAGAAAATGAGACGGTTGCTGTGAGTCAGATATGGCTCATTCTCGCAGGCTTTGTAAGCGAGGAACGGCATCGACGATGATAATCCCTTGGGAATGAAATGATCAATTATGACAAAATCCAGTCGCAAAGCAAATCGTAGAATTTAGAAGATTGTCCTAAAAGTAGACTCAGACAATAAGTAACTAAGTTAAGACCGACAAATCAATGAGCTTTATTTTTGTAATTAAAGAGAGAGATGAAGGTGCTGCACAATAGATTTAGTTCTAAATGATGAAAGTGGTGCTGTTTTGATGAATGATAAGGAGTAATACGAAAGCAGCATCCAATAACCACCACTGTTTCCGCTCTGCCTGGTACATGTGTTACAAAATCAAACTTCTGATGCCGTTCAGATGTATTTAAGTTCCGATATTGTTATACGCCGTAAGTGTTCCTTTAAGTCAGAGAGAGACAATGCGAAGAGTTTTGTGGCTTTAATTTTCCTGTTACGTATTCAGGGAGAAAACTAACGCCTATTTTTAGTTTTAGGAAGTTCCCTTTAATATATTTGTTTTCTCGCTACAAAGATTATTTCAGCCGAAGAACCCAAATCCTCTTCTATTGTGACATCTCAATTATTCTATAGATCTACGCCCACCCCTGACTTCTTTGAGCTTTAGAGTAACCTCTCCAATTTACTTTCTACTTTTGCTCCCTTATTTCATGACAGAGAATATCATTTGGTGATATTGATACGCTCTCGCCGCTGGCATGGATAACCTTAGAATTCCACTTTCATTGTGATGAGACTATACCGGATCATTTTCAGGCACAACTTATTGTAAGACCAGCAAGGCAAACGGAGGGACACTGTGCGGACAAAGAATTGTCACAGCTTACATCGCAAAATATCACGCTGAGGAAGGTATTTGCTAAGCAAGAAGAGGTTAGTACTCGTTGATCTTATAGTTAGGAATATGATGGAATAAAGTTATGGCCCCCGAAAATACTAACGGGCCCTTTTTTAACCTCAGAATGCACGGAACTTCTTGCCGGCTCAAGGCGTTTATAAATATTCCTTGTGCCGTATTGTATTTCGCTCGTCGTTTGCACCATCTTCTTGTTGCCTCCGTCATATTACCCATCTCTCTGATCGATAAATGTCTACGATTGATTACCATAGGAAAAAGAACCTGGCGATATAACTGTGGCATTTTTTGACATCGATCATAATAACTTACCTGTTCTCCCTAGGATGATACCATTCAAGCAACGATGCAACATGTTATCTTAGAGACTGGAGATTTGCATTTTCTTGGATCTCCCTAGTCATCCCACTGTGACTCCCACTGTGACGCCCACTGCCAATTAACCCAACCTTACCCATCGGTAACTTGCTTCGTGAGTGCTTCAGTCAGTCTTCTTAATTTTTAATGCAACCCACAGAAAATTCTGGTCGATTTCATGCGTTTTGTTTACCTAGCAAAGGTTTTTATAGTACCACTTGACCAGTTGTTTTGTATCTTGTACCACTTAAGCGAGCTCTTATTGGAGGGATGGTGCAATGGCTTAGCTTCATTATTTCTGTTGTTTGTATGAAGTCCATTGTTGACCTCCAGCCTCTCCACAGAATTATTTTGTCATGAGCCTGAGTTTTTTCTCCAAAACCTCCAGAAAATCCAAAAAATGTCACATTGAGCTTATTGAGGTAGGAGTGGGTAATAACAATCGAATTTTTTGATTGACAGAAAAAAGACATTTTATGTTCAAACCCTTGAAATACACAAGAAAGTTCG
>JAAAKL020012701.1:0-12890 GCA_010016065.2 Carybdea cf. marsupialis auct. non (Linnaeus, 1758)
GAGGTATACCATAGCAAACATCCTGAGCATGCCTCTTTTGAGAGAATCATTTTAAATAGCCGGAAATTATTCATTTTTCTTTTGTGTAGTTAAGATACAGAATAATTAATAATGATAATAGTAACAATAATGATGATAGTAATACGTTAAAGTTGAATTTTGATCAGTAGTAAATATTAGAATAATGTTTTACAATAGAAGGATTATCTCGCGTTAATATGGTATTAAACCTCCATGTGAGCAAGTGACATTTTCAGCATTTTATTTAAGGTCTATGCAAGGAAGTGACATTACTTGAAAAGGAGGCTGCACTATACCTTTAAAGCATTAGGTGCAAAGCATCCTTGCAGTAGTCTTACTTTTGTTCTCACTTGTATTTTAAGATGTAGTAATTTTGAAGCCAGATCATTTGTGCTTTATGACTTAAATTAGGATACGCAAGTCTATTTTCGTTGCAAAATGCGATGGTTTGTGTTGTAAGCCGGTAGTCTCTTTAATAAAGAGATGGCCTCTTGGACCAGTTGCACGATGCAAAACAATTTTGTATTCTTGTGCTAAAGAAGTTAACTCCTTAATTTTAAAAATAGAAATAGGGAAAATGGGACAAGTGTCGATAACAAGTATCATGATGCAATTTCCGTATTCGTAAGACACTAGTAGGCTTTTCTGTATCCATAGCTTAGGATGACGTAACTAACTCGCTCTTTTCGCCCACCAAACTGACTCTGATAGGTAACTTTCCTCTCATTGCTTATCTTTTTTAAATCAAGAGAATTAACCTTTAATGCTTGTGTCGTTCGCAGAATGGACGCCCGTTGACCCCCAAACTTACCAGCAGCTTGCAAAGTTTGACGGTGAGGGACAGACTTAAATCTCTCCTTTCGTTTCGTACTGAAATTATGCTCCTTTTAACAGTTAATTCTTTATGATTGAAAATAAATCGTGCTTGGAATCAGATTTAAATGTGCAAGGACATATTGTGGCACGTTGCTTTGCTACAGAACGATGCAGGAGGCCAGTACTTTAAATTATAACAATTTGTTAAATACAAGGCTAATTCCTGGTTTCTTTGGCCCCATATGTTTGCCACGGTTACATAAATCCAGCATTTATTATTTATGGTAACGCAACAGTAACAGTAGGTACGATTTGATATTTAACAGAGCATGAAATGCACTGCTTACAAAGGGAGTATTTTATATAAGCAGGTCTGGTATTGGAAAACCGGTATAGATACCTTTTTATGTCTATTTTTATCTGTAGTTTTTTAATATCTGTCATGGTATATCGTTATTACTGCTTTGCTACAAATCATAAGAAGCTGGTGTGCCAGTCCGCACTGAAATGGAAGGTCGAGAAAACAGGTGTTTAATGCAATTTACGTGGTTTTTATATCTTCTGACATGCATTCAAGTAGACAAAATCGTATTGTTAAGTCTTTGGGCTGATATGTGGTTTTCATCCATTGGAAAAGGACACTTCTGACATAAATTATATTTCAGAGCAAATTTCAAACTGGATAGCCATCTATTGAAAAGTTCCCATGCGTTTTCGTTAATATGAGCTATTTCAAATCCGGATGATGAGAGTTCTCAAACGTAAGTTCCAGCATCCGGACGTCATTTCGGCCCCAGGGTGGTTGTGGGTTTGAATCCAGGCCAGTCCTTTGAACCCATGATTACAACATGGGTCAATCCCTTTACTTTATAGCTACTATATAGTGCCCGTAAGACTTTACTTGCAGTTATTCAGTAGACTCTGGTACCCATAAGGCTTACTGTGGTACCGCAATCTCGATACTTTCGATTTAGGTGAGCCGCAGAAGGTAGTTAAAGTTAAAGTTTTAAAAATTTCGATTTGTGGCATTGAGGATGGTTATGTGTTCTGTGACGTGGAGGTATTCACAAATGGTGTTGTGTAGAGTTTTTACCATTTACCTGAACAACCCCGTGTTTTGCCATTAGTTTGGAAAGTAATGTTCACTATTTTTGAGAGGAATTCACCAATGAATGAATCGCTTTTCAAGTAATCGTGTGCTACTCCATCATGAACGTATAATGGTTGCCTAGCAACAGAGCTTAGTTGTCTTGAAAATAGCCCGAAAGGACATTTATTAAAAAAGGGAACCATTATTTCTTATAAGCAGAGTTAAATGTGGCAACAGATTCATTAAGAAGCACTTGTTTTGGCTTAAACATTTTAACTAAAATAAATTTTTGAAACTTCACAGCAAATCACTACTTCGATTATTATTGCCATTTTAATGTACTAATTACCAAAAGGAAGCTATAGTCAGCTTTTGAAAAATTGGAAGACGAGTTATTAGAAGCAAACGGTTATAAGATATGCTTACCGTAAATGACCGAATAAGCGCCCGAGGCGATCTCATCTGTGAGAGGGGCGCTTATTAAATAAAAACAGTCTTACCCTGGGGCGCTTATTCTGCGGGGGCGCTGATTCGGTCATTTACGGTACCCTAGGTGGGATATCTGGACCCTCCTGAAGATATTCAGGTTAAACAGGACAATATTATCTTATTTTTGATCCTGAGACGAAAATTTACATGATATGATACACGCTAAGATATCAAAAACAAAAAAAAAACAAAAAAATTAAAGATAATAAAACAAAATCACAACAACAAACAATTTAACCAAACGACAAACCAAGCATAACTACGATGCAAGGAGCTCTGGGCCAGGCCAATCACTGTTCCGTTTACAGAAAATAGAATAATGATAATAATGATTATAAGCATTAACAGACAACGATAACAACAATGATAATAATAATAATGATGATGATGATGATGATGATGATAATGCCTTGTATTTTTATGCCGCTATATCTAGTTAAGAACCATTCTACAGCGGTTTCCATTCACACATATTACCCTGGCGGTAGGAAGTCCGAGACAACCTGAGTTGCTCAATTTATTAGTGCTGCCTCAGATGGCGCTCATACAGATTCACCAACAGTGCAAGCCAGTAGCAATGTGTGGTTCATACCTTGCCTAAGGGCACTATTGCGTGGCCTAGACGCGATTCGAACTCACGATCCTTCGATATTGAGTCTGACCCTCAATTCATTAGGTCATGCGTCCACTCATGGGCATGCCTTGTTACTCTTACCTTTTAGGTACCGGAAAAATTATTGCATACTTTATATTATGTTCTATTTTTACTCCAAGGCAAATTACCTGAGATCCCAATCATCCTCCCGAAATCAAAGTTAGCATTAGCGAAGCCAGTTCACCTTAAGTACATCTGACCTCCAGCAATAATAGGTATATTGATAATTGGTCTCTACAACATGCTGTACAACATTCCAAGCCTTCATTCGACGAAAATAATTTAGGACCGATCTTGTGTAGGTCCCCTCAAATGCTGTCCTCAGATATAAATGGTTTTCATGCCAGGCAGCATCTTCAGTAAGACAGACGTTAACGATGCGAAAACTTACGTTTATTCAGATTTTCTTATGTAATTAAATGTTGGTGCGGTGAAAGTATAGATGAACGAGTCGATGCACAAGCACTACGCAATACATGCATATTTCGTATAGCCGTACAAATTGCACTATTCACATGTATACAGACATGCACTATAGGGTTAAGTACTCATATGTAAAGATTGTAAAGTAGACCTCGGGTATAAATGTGTTCCATCCGCAAGCCCCCTTTCATTGTATTTTGGAGCCAAAATCATGAAAACATGTTCGCCGTCGCCAGGGTGCCTTTACTGCACTCTACATTTTCACGCTCTCTCTATTATATCGAAGTTGTCGCTGCAACACACGGCGTATACGCAATTGATACATTGTAAACAAGCTCAGAAAGGATGCACTCTTTTTCTCATGTGTTTTGCACTCATTTACGTTGGCGTTTTAGCGCGTAACAGTGCTGAAAGAGTGTGAGAAGATAGCGACATCTTCACGAAAATTGCTATTGCAATGCGTAAATAATTAAGACAACTTGACGGAGATCAGTTGCGCTACTTCCCTTTTTTATGACTTTCCGCCAAGATTACTAAATGAAAATGTAATAAAAATGTTATCTACCTAAAAATAGCGTAAATGCACCATAGAGCCCCATTCTCAAAACGGTTTCCTTTTTCATTCCACTTGCATACCATTAAGTCGATAGATCCAGAAATCAGTCGGACCATCAAGCAATCAACAAGCCTATCCAACCATAACCCAATCAGCTCAACATTTGTTCGCTCGTTCACTGCATTACAAAGTCATTTGCTCACCCCCCGTCTCGTTCATTTTCCATCTAGCTCGTTCATTTTCCATCTGACTCTTTCATTTTCCGTCTGACTCGTTCATATTCCATCTGACTCGTTCATATTCCATCTGACTCGTTCATATTCCATCTGACTCGTTTATTTCCATGCGACTCATTCATTGTCCATCTGACTCGTTTATTGTCCATCTGACTCGTTCATTGTCCGTCTGACTCAGTATGTAGCCGGGTAATCAATCATTTAAGTAGTCATTAGTTGACAACTGATCACCTCCTTATTTTTGTTGCCTCACACGTGTACTCATAATTTCATGTTGACGTCCTCAAACTCTTCAAGATTGACACATCTACACTTTCACATGCACTTATTCGTTCTTGTCTATTTTCTTGCTTGCTGTTGATTCTTATCATTCTTCCCCAAATTAATCTCTTCTATTTCTCCTGGTCTTCATTTTTCAGGTTACAGTATGGCAGCTTTCGCCGCCTACTCCAGGGGCAGGGGAAGGGGACGAGGTGCAACAATGTTGGGGTATCCAGGACCTGGTAAACATCTCGAACATTTATATTTGCTATTCTCATACTGTGCATTTGAAATTGCTCCATTTTGAGGTAAACTGCTAGAAGGAATGTTCGCGAGGAAGAATTGGTAGTATTTTAATTGATGTAGTACAAGGTTCTATCATGTTCTAGTACGTTTTTAGAATTTTCAAAGCTTAGCACCAAGACGATCGATACACTTAAACTGTTTGAGTACTGCATTGGCATGATAATGGCTAGTTCTATTTCTATTTGCTAATATAGTTTTTTGGTAAAGAAAAATAAATAAGCAAGTGAATTAACGTATTGATTGCATATCAGAAGTTGACCGTTCCTCATGCCGAAATTTGAATATGCCTAAAAAATGAAAACTGATATTCAGTTTATTTTACATATGTTTGTTCCTATATCATTAGATCTACGCAATTAAAATTAGTGATAAGTTAAAATGTGAGTTAACTTAATTGCCTGCTTTCCCTCTCGATAAAACGTTTCGTCGTCTTTGCAACCACAATGAAGGCCTTTACACCCGCATTACCATTATTTCTTTTCGTCGTAATGATGATCGTCGTCATCATCAAGAGTAACATTTGGCGTCACCACCACCACCACCACAACAACAGAGGTGCCATTACCACATGGGCATTATCGTAGTCATTTTCATCGTCGGCTTCATGGTCCCCTTTCTTTACTCGTCGTCAACTTCATCAACAGATTCATTGTCTTCCTCGTCATGATCACGATTGTCGTTACCTATTCGTTATATTGTCTGCAACATCACTAATTGCCATCAATAGTACCAGTGCACCATCACCAACACATCTACTACCCCTGTCGTAACTACGTCTGGCACCACCATAGCCACCATTACCAACTAAGTCTGTTCATCTACAATAGTAACATGGTCACCACCCCTATTATTACCGTCTTAGCCAGATTTTGCCTTGTTATGAAAATACCAGCGTGTTTTAACCGGCAAAGGCTCCCAATATGCAACTTCGAGGAAATAGAGAGAGCATGGTAGTGGTAGTAGTAATAGTGACTGCATGTAATGGTCGCTTAGTTTACAAGTTTATATTGTAACGTTTTCACAAACTATAACAGTTTCAATTAGAGCGATCACACAGATATCTTTACACTGACCCCCTGTGTTTCATCGATCATACCATAAGATTATATAATGGGTAATACTAGCTTTGTTGAACTGAACAAGATCGAAACACAAAATCACGGTAACAAGTTAGTTCTAAGAAAAAGGATGAAGATGCTCTTTTAGATACATGATTAACCTCAATGCGTTACTTAGAAGTGTAATTTATTAGTGGTGAACATTTGGTAGATAAGGAGGAGCAGTTACGTCCAATAATTTTGCTTTGAGAAAAACTTATCTATCGGTCCCCTCCTCCTCAAATAATTACTAAAATGTTTGCTCCGGTGCCTTTCAACTAATCGTGAGGATGTTTTGCATGCCAGCAATTTGTTTTCATAGTCACAAATTTTCCAGTTCTTTCATTTTCAAACTTCTTAAGTGAGTTCAGTCCAGTGAGCTGTAGAATCGGTGCTGCCATGGATTGGCGTTTGAATGTTTTGAGGCTTTTCTCAGCATATTCAAACCTCTGCTTATTTAGTTCTCTTTATCAATGTGGCCTGCTAGGATACGATTATGTGTTATCAGTAACGGGTATAGTGACATCAGTTTCACGTGCGCGATACGTATACGAGCAGTACATTAGCTTGAAATGATGTTTTCCTTCAAGCGGCATAATGTTTTTGGTCATTTTGTCATACAGCGGACTCCACAAAGTCGAATCTTTAAAGGTCAGATTAGCATCAGAAATGCATAGGAAGTACAATCTATTGTGACTTCCTTTAAAAATGTGAAACTTAACACATCATTCCCTACTTATACTTCTTCAAGTTGTCTTCCATTTCTGATCACCGTGGCAGTGGTTCTGTTGCGAACTAGAAGTACAAGAAACTCATGCAATTGAAAAAAAGTGAGAAAACGATACGGTCTGATTCCTTGCACGACTTACAGATCCACAACGATGGAAAGATGCTGCATAGAGAAGTAGATATATGTGACTACTCGCCGAAATATATGTATGGAGGATGTGTTGAAGTAAACAATTCTAAGGACGTCATTTTATATTTACAAGCATGTATAGTTTGATCACAATCGGTTCGATTTGTGAAGTCCGCCACAGGGAAACGTAACCTTTTTTTTTCGCGACTAAGCATGCGTTTTGCCCTAAATAAGGAAGGAATCATTTGCTGTTATAATTTGTCTTGAATGGCTAAGCTAATCCCGATTTTTTGTTGTTTGTATGATAATTAGCGAAAATTCGCATACTGGCTTTTAGAGTTTCAATTTAAGTTCTGTCAAGCACAGCGTGTTTGAGGACTTCATCGTATTCGTCTGCAAGTTGAAAAGTTGATTTCAAAACGGAGGCTGTAATGAGCGGATGCTATATTTAAACGACCGTTAAGTCTAACGAACAAATTGTAAAAGTGGAATAGGGCCATATGATAGTGTAGCCTAAGGTGGTTTAGTGTCGAATGTGTTTTTTATGTGTGTGAACATAATTAGTTATTTGTATATAGCTTTCTTAGTGTTATATTTTTTGTATTGGTTATGGAAACTATGTGTCCGAATCAAATAATCATCGCCCACATTATAAGTTTCGATGCGTCATAATCCTATTGGCACGACTTTGTTATTTTCTTAAATCAAAATTCATTTGTTCGTTAAGGGGGAGGATGATTAGTATTATCTGGCCCTAAACAAAGGGAAGCATTTGCTTACATGAGATAATTGGCCTTGGCACTTCATCAAGGTTAAAAGTTTAAGTATGGTCTCGTGTCTAATAATAATGTTTAGTCGCCTTAGTGGGAAAGGAAGAATGTGAAATGAATGCTAGTGTGGTTCTATGCTCGAAATGCCCCGACGTACGCTGGAAGGAGACTTTAGTAGATGGAGACGATGAAACGCATTGCCATTGACAGAAATATGTCAATCTCCATATATTCTTATGTACATACTTACTTAGGATGCACCATGGCTTGCACATGACCTTTCCATTCCCCTTTTATCTTGCATGATTTATTTTATCTCTGTCACATTATACTTTCTAGTGCCCTTCAAAATGACGTCGATATTATTTATTCTTCTCCTCCCAATTCTCGATGTTCCTTCGGTTGATTGCCACAGTAACAATCTATTAGCCATCTCTTCTGTGTGACGTAAGAAATAACCAGCAAGTGGCATTCATCTTTTTCTGATCTTTGTTTAGAACATGGGCAAATCTCCGTACCAGGTTTCGTTTGTGAGATCGCTCTTCCAGGTTCTTCAGTGCCACCTCCTGCATACGTGTATAACAGCCATTGAATTGTTAAGTCAATTTCTTGTTGAAGATCCATGCTTCTGAGCCATACAGCAATACTGCCTCCGCAGTTGCAATGAACATCTTCCATTATATCATAGGGGACAATACTGAGGTCCATATGACTGGTACTTCATGCAAGTGCCTTCCGTACATCAGCAGCTTTTCTTGTGCTTACTGTATGCAATACTGCTTAATTTCGAGAGAGTAAGACTAGCACCACTCAAAGAGGGATGTAATTGCTAGAACTGTACTGCAATAATTTGAATAGCCTTGAGCAATTTAAGCTTGGCGCGTGTAACAGTGATTTGCAAGGTCACGATCTACGACCAAGAAACAAGTATAATAATTGAGCAAACTTATTGGAGGACTGTGAACCCTTAATTTCGCCATAGTGTAGACGAGAGCAGTTAGAGGGTAAGACTTGGGTTTTATTATGTTAGAACTTCACAATTTTAGGAAAGGTCACTTGACTGTAAAAGACAACCCACATGTATTCCTTATGAAACCTTACTGCTGCCTCACGTCATGAGAAGTGTGTAGATGAATTCTGTGAAATTGGGTTGCCGCCTTGTCCAGCGAATTCAAAGCAATGCAGCTATGCATTAAATTTAAGCGGCAGTCGGACTAATATATCATTGGATCCCACTTTGTTGACTTTAACACTGCCAATGATCACAACACCATCAAATGTTGTACGAACGTTTTAAATAGCGTTACTCAAAGTTTCTGTTTAGAATCATGTTGGCAAAATTTGATGAAAACGTATTGCTACCATGCCATCTCCGTAAAAAAGCACCCTTTTACAGTTTAGTCCTGGCTTACTAGTTGCTCAATCATCAAAAATGAAATTAAAGTTTTAGCTTTAACGTCATTTGAAAATTTTGTTGTGTCTAACTTGAAAGGTGTTGTCGAAAAGTTTTGTGCTAGTGGATCGTAAAGTTGTGGTAGTAAGGTTCTGGAAATTTCAATCTTGAATCTTTTCAGGGTAGCAAATCCCCTGAAAATATAGCCCCGGGCCACCCTAAAAACTCATTTCGGTTTGAAACCAAAGGTAATGATTTTTTAGTAAACATGTGTGTTGAGTAAGGTGATTTTGGACAGAAGCCCACTTTTCTGTTCCCTAATATGACCTCTCAAGTGAGAGCATTTATACTTCAATCCTCAGCACTATATATAGTAAAGTAGTGCGAACACCAGAATATCTTCACTTCTGTGTGGATCCTGTTTGAATCTGAAAAGCTATTTCACTTGTTTCGTGTTTTTATCGTAATATTTCTATCGTAAAGTAGAAAGAGTGCAATTTTAAGATCTTTTAGTTTATGACAACTGTAAACAAACCAATGTTTATACAATCCTATCATTTATTGTAGGGTTTCCTAGTGGCAGCAGTTTTATGAGCATGCCTGATCACAGACGACAGAGCCATTACTATGGTGACTACGGGAGTATGCAATCAACTGCGGTTCGTGGTAGACAAGACCAGTCAGGCAGCGGCAGTAATAGCAATCCACCAAGCAGTATGCACGACTACGACTACGGAGGTAAAGGAGTTTTTCGGGAAGGTTATGGGCGCTATTGCAGTTTCGATCCCCCACCCCCTTTCGACTTCCAAAATCCTCGAATATGGGTATATGTAAAGCTATATATTATGAATGGGACGTAAGCAAGAGATGTTTATTTGCTTTCTTTAAGTTGTTTCTATCCTATCTTACTTGTCTTATAAGTTCCATTTCCTTTCGACTATATTTTCGGTCATTTTGGAGAGAAGGGCCGGAGGGGACGAAACTGCAGTAGCGCCAAGGTTCTGTTTCTTAACCGGGGACAATTGTTTTATGTTACTTTAGAGAAATTGAAAAGGTTTTGGGTGGGCTCGTAACATCGAAACGTTACCTATGGGATGCACATGAATTTTGTATTAAGAACCGTTTACAAGGGGCCTCGAGTTGCACCTTCCACATATTGTCACCAAAACATCCCATGATCCGTACCTTTTTTGTAATTTGGCTCACTGATGGAAACCATGTTAGCACGTAAGCACTTCACAGATGACCTTGAAGGGGGTTTTGCCGACATCGACTTGAGAGAAAGAGGGAGAAGAGTGTCACTTCCCTAAACCCAACGTAAAATGCTTTTGTTAAAAGGTATGTCGTTGCTCTATGACAAATCTCACCCTCTTAGTGTAGCAGAAAGTGGTCAAAAATCTGCTTGATTGCCGGCGTAATCTTTGCTGTCTCTATCATTGATATGACATGATGCTGATAAAGGGATATTTAAAGCGGAAACGAGAAGCAGAAAGAGCGTAGAGAGAGACTGTTGGAAAAAGATATTTATTTACCACGAACGAGAAACATGAGGGTTGTAAAGAGAGATTGTTAGAAAAGAGATGTATTAACTGCGAACGAAAAGCCTAAAAGTCTTAGAGAGAGATATTGTTGAAAATGAGAGGTATTAAGCACAAACGAGAAGCATAAAGGGCGTAGAGAGAGACTTGTGAAAATGAGGTGTTTTAAGCCCAAACAAGAAGTCAGAAGGGCGTAGACAGAGAGATTGTTGAAAAAGAAATGTACTAAGCACAATCGAGAAGCATAAAGGGCGTAGAGAGAGATTGTTGAAAAAGAGATGTATTAAGCGCAAACGAGAAGCATAATGGGCGTAGAGAGAGAGACTGTTGGAAAAGAGATGTTTTAAGCGCCAACGAGAAGCATAAAGGGCGTAGAGAGAGATTGTTGAAAACGAGATGTATTAAGCGCAAACGAGAAGCATAAAGGGCGTAGAGAGAGAGACTGTTGGAAAAGAAAGTTATTTACCGCGAACGATAAACATAAGAGGTGTGGAGAGAGAGTGTTAAAGAGAGACGTTCTAAGCACAACATTTGTTAATTGGATAAAGGTACAAACTCCTCCGTGAAACTGTGTTCAACTGGAGCTCGAATCTAGCTAGGAGTACAATTTGAAGGCAGCGTGCCACATTGTTGTTTTTCTTGCCCACAGACGTTTCTACTGAGTCTGATTTGTTTGTTCTATGGTGTAAACAATCTCATTTCGTATCCCTTGTCGTGTTTTATTGCTGTTGTCTTAGCAATGCTCGCACAGTGGATTTTGTCCACCATTACAAGCGTTTTATCGTCCAGTGTGATTTTTTCGTTGCAGTTCAAGTCACACAAGTGAACCAATATACACAGCAACAAGGAAATCTAGGGCCACCACCATCCCCACTGAACCAGAGTGGGTTCAACCCAGCTAATTCACCAGGACCAGACATCAGTTACATCTCGTCCACAAGAGGCCCAGCTCCTCACGATTTGCCCGTTTATGGCGGCAGCAGTTCATCGCAGCCAGCATTCGCACATGGAATGGCGCAGGTAAGAGATAGTTCAGCATCGAGTTCATTTTATCATGAAGGCGTTTCTCTACTTTGGGACAGTGTGTCATGCTAGTTTACGGTAACAGTGTTAGACCAGAGACATAACTAGCGATTTGCAAAATACTGTCAGGATATGGTTATTGAAAAGTTTTGAAGGTCATTGATGTAGTGGACAAATTACGAACCTTTAATTGTCCGAATTAAAATAATCCGACTATTTGTTACAGTTGTTATATAAAATATTTACTTGAGGTAAGGGAAAGGAAAAATTTTTGGTTATTATCAATCGGGGAAGGTTTCAATAATTTGCCGACCATATCGCGAATAAACAGCTGTAGCAAGATGTTACGATTTCTATATCGAGACTAACAAGGAACTGACTTGCAGCTCTGTATATGACTAAGTTGTTGTCATGACAATTGATGATCTTCCTCCAATCAGAAGTTAGTAAATCTTTCATTGGTAAGAAGACCTCATACTTGAATATCGGCAGTAATATAATCACCATTTTGATGTTATTTGCATTGTGCATCTTGATTTATGGTATTTTTTATCTCTCTTTATGTAGATGTCAATGCGTCAATAAGGATTGATTTTTACAATGCAGGTATGTAAAAGTATGAGGTGAGGTGAAGGTTTGTTGTGAGTGGAATTTAACTTTTTTTTTTAATGAAACATAGGCTAAAGTATCTTCAATATCCGCTTACTTTGACGTCAGTACGCCAGTCACAACTTATGCGTGACCTACAATCATGGACAAATAGATGTTAAACTTTTACTAAATTTCGGTGAAAATGGAGCAAATCACGCAAGACACTTGCCACATGAAAGGGGTGTCCAAAGTTTTACAAATTTTTAAGATTTCGTCTTGTATTGAGCGATATTCATAGTTTAGATCAGCACATGCGGGGCGTTTAACGTACGCTGTTTACCGCGTGAAGCACTGTCGCTGTTAGATTGCATGATGGTCTTCTGTTATCGTCTAACAAAAGAATCAAGTTTTCTTGAGGCTCTTAAGGCGATTCTTGCAGTAAGAGCAATTATATGGAGGAAAGAGCAAAGGTTGGCAAAAAATTCAGTTGGGTAAAAGATTAATGGAAATTATTTTAATCAGAGATCTTTGTGTGTCTTCGAGGAAATTTAGTATTTACCCAAAATAGATAGACACTTGAGACATTCGATTCATTTACAAGGACTTCATCAACTTCGGATGTATTACTATTGTAGGCAGAGGAATGATTCGAAAAGAAACTATCACTTGACGCAAATAACTGACTGCTGAGTTAAAATCCAGAACACACGTCCACAAAAACATGTCTGTGAGAACTTGGCAACAAAAATACGGAATCAGGCTAGTT